>QEPC01000373.1:402405-421709 GCA_003113815.1 Sphenodon punctatus
GTGCGTGCGTGCGCGTGCACTCCCACGCAACACCCACCTCCACCCATCACCCACCCATCTCCACCCATGGAGCCTTCCAGAAAACTGAAGGAGGCTCTGTGGGTGGAGGTGGGTGGAGATGGGTGTGGAGGTGGGTGTGTACCCATGTAAAAGGACACACACACACCTCCACCCACTGTGCCAAAACACCCATCCTCCCACCCACTAGGGGATGTGTGAATGCGGTTCGGAAGTTTGGAGTTCGGTCCGAACTCAACTAGTTTGGTTGACCGAACCGAACTTCCGAACCGAACTCGAATTCGACCGAACTGTTTGGTCGAATCTGAACCAGTTTGGAAGGCCAAAAACAGCTTAAAACACCGGTTCTGAATGTACAAACTCGGTTCGAAAGTTCGGAATTTGACTGAACTCGACCGGTTTGGTCTACCGAACTGAACTTCTGAACCGAATCCGATTTTTGAATCGAATCGAACGGAATTTCCAAACTTGGTTCTGTTCACACATCCCTACCACCCACCTCCATTCATGTGAAAAGAGCCATAATAACAACACCAACAAGAAAGAAACCAGACTTTCACCCACCCACACTAAAGCCTCCATTTTGCCTGCCCAGTGCCCACCTATGCAAGGCAAGCCCTCTCTCCACACACCATAATATTTTAACCAGAAAGAAAGTATATCTCCCCTGTGCCCCAGTGGCCAGTTATATCTTGGCAAAGTTTATTTTATTTATTTATTTATGTATTATACAATTTTAAACCCTGCCCCTTCCACAAAGCAGCTCGGGGTGGCTTACAATTTAAAACAAAAATATAGAACATATAAAATACAAATATAAAACCATTTTAAGGGGAAAGCCATAAAAATATAAACATTAAACAAAAACCCTTCTACCCTAGCCTTCAAGACGATCCCAACCAACCTGTCTCACTTACTGAAAGCCTAACAGAACAGCCAGGTCTTACAAGATCATCGAAAAGAGAGGAGATCCAGGGCCAGTCGCGTGCCTCTGCTGGGAGGGAGTTCCACAGCCTTGGCGAGGCCACCGAGAACGCCCTCTCCATAGTAGCCCTCCAGGACACCCGAGGGACTTTGAGAAAGGTGCCCCCAGTTGACCACAGGGGCCAATCCAGAGCCAGGGGGTGAGGCAGTCTCACAGGTAAATGGGGCCCGGACCATGTAGGGCTTTAAAGGTAAGCACCAACACCTTGAATCAAGCCCAGAAGACTATAGGCAGCCAGTGCAGAGAACGGAACACTGGTGTAATATGCTCCCGGCGGCCCAACCCCGTTAGGAGGCAGGCTGTCACATTCTGCACTAGCTGCAGTCTCCAGACCATCACCATGGGTAGCCCCACGGAGAGCACGTTACAATAGTCAAGTCTATTGAACCCACATAATACAGTCACACTGCCCAAAAAAATCACAGCAAAAGTGATCCCTCTGGCCTCTAGGGTGAAGCCAACTTGCCAACAGGCCGTGCAAGCAGCAGCAGCACCCAAACCTTAAGTATATTTGGCACTGGTGACAACTACTGGCATTGTCCCTATATATGGACAGCCCAGCCCAGGGTAACTGGAGTTAGGCAGATCCCTCTGGCCTCCCTGGTGCTAAGCAGCAGGCAGCAGCAGTGTGACACCCACTTTTTTATTTATTTTTTTAAATCATGGCATGGTGGAAGCTAACCCCCATCCCCCAGCATATGGACAGGCCAGACCAGGCACCCCTCCCCCACAAGCCAATTACTTGCAGATCAGCAGAGTAGCACACCCAGCCAAATTCAGTAGAGAATGGGAAATGGATGTACAGCCACTTTTATTTTGCCTCTGACAGCCAATTGAAACTTGCCATTTGGCTTGTCCATCACTCAACTGTCCCATCCCATACCCCCCTCTTACCAAATATAGCACTAAGTTTCATTTCCTAGCTCAGAGAAGCTAGGGGGTCAACCGTCTGGATCACTCCAGTCATGTGTGCAATGGTGCTAGCACTCGATTGAGGCTTCCAAAGTTTTCCGAGGACTGGCCTTGGTTCTCAGAACATTAGACTTCAGAAATTCGGAACCGAATACCAGAATCCCCGTTGGATTCTGAAGTTTTCTGAGGACCGAGTTTCAGCTCTAATGCAGGGGCAAGCCAAATGTGTGGTGGTTGCCTCTGCTGCCATGGTTGCCACACTGGGAGCTTCCCATTTGTTTCACACCCCATGCCCTCCACATGTGTGTGGGCGCCATGGCAGAGCCACATAGTGGCCATATCCCCCACCACCACCCCTTCCTGGTCAACTTTGTACTTTACTTACCTATGAAGCCCTAAATGGTCTAGGCCCCTCCTATCTGCGGGATTGCCTCACTCTCCATGTCCTGGATCGACCCCTGCGGTCTGGCAGGCGTGCCCTTCTCGATGTCCCCTGGGTGTTCAGGGGCACGATGGAGAGGGCATTCTTGGTGACTGCGCCTAGGCTGTGGAACTCCCTTCCAGTGCAAGCCCGGGTGGCCCTGGACCTCGCTTCATTTTGGTGTCAGTGCAAGACCTGGCTGTTCCACCAGGCCTTTGGCAAGGGAGATGGGTGAAGGGTGGGCATGGTGTGGGTTAGGGAGGGTGGTGTCTTTTTCTATATTTTTATGCCATCCCCTTTTATTTATAGTATATATTTTATGTGTGGTTTTTTATTGATGTTTTAATTTTTGTAAGCTGCTTCGAACTGCATAATCAGGAGAGGTGGGGTATAAATGATGGATAAAATAAAAGTAAAATAAAAATAAAAACTTGTTTGGCTGAAAACACCCACTGTTTCACATGAAACTGCTTTATGCCAAACCAGCATGACCCAACAGTTTCATCTGTAGTGCCAACATGTCTTTAAAAACTTGAGAGTGTTTTCACTTTAACCTTCAAACCAGCAATGTTGTCCAGAATCTGAAAGTACCCGAACGGTGAACACCAACCTGATCCAGAAACTAATTCAAAGATAAACCTTAACCTAACATTGAAGGGTAATTTCAGACGTGACGGGCCTTTCAGCCCACCACATTGAACCCTGGACCAGGATCCGTCTCAGATTCCGGTCCGTGATCAGACTGGCCGTCCTTTAGACGTGTCGACCTGATTGCAAAGGGGAATAGGGATGGGGCTGCATAGCGCAACGTGTGGGCACTCAGCCCCGCCCCTCCCCCCCCATGCTCCTTCAGTCACCCACCCTCGGGGAGACGAGTGGGCGCAGTGGCCAATGAGGCTGCTGCACCTGATCCCGTACGGCGGTCAGAACCACGGTCCGGAACGGGGCAAGGTAATAGACGTTACCTTTGCCCCATTCCTGATCGTGGTTCAGCTAACCACAATTCTGGAGTTGAGGCTGGCCTCACCTCCAGAATCATGGTTAGCTTTGAACCCCATCAGGAATTCACCATGATGAACATCTGGTGGGTGCAAACAGACGTTCGTGCAATCACAATCACCACCCTGAATCCACTGTGATTCAGGATGGTTGACTGTCATCCCGTAACATCTGAAATTACCCAAAGAGAACCTCTACTCAGAGACCCACTTCTGAACATGTCACCTTTCTATCTGACTTTTGGAGCCTTCTCCTAGCTCCTCTTCAATGCGGCTTGCCTGACAATGGGTAAAAACAAACATGTGGGCAGTACGGCAGCTCCGCAGCCCGGCCCACTTTGGAAAATAGCATCTGACACAACCCAGGTCAGATATCACATTTACCCAGATACAAACATGCCCGTGGCCAAAGAGCCATCCTGTCATCCACGTGACCCAGATAGGATGAGGAGCTAAACAAGCGTGCAGGCTGCCAGTCCCGCCCCCCCGCCCTTTGATCCCAAAAGCCAGTGCCATGACGGATAGCCATGGCGGTCCCTGCCCCGAGGCTGAAGACACATAGCTGAACACGTGGCTGAGGTGGAGATGAACACACGTGCTAGCCTGCGTTGGCCTGCCTGGGCGACCCTTAGCCTGGGCTGTGTCCTCTGAGATTTTCTGAGGATGCAGCCCGGACTAGCTGCCTATCCAGCCCAGAGCAGACATGGGCAAACATATGGCAGCATGTAAACAGATGTGCCAATGGGTTTCAGGTCACAAAGTGGGCCAATGTCACCTCTGTTTGTACCCTTTGTTGCTTGCACGTTAGAGGGAGCGCACACTATCTTTGAGGTAGGCCATGGTACAGAGTGCTCCTAGTGGGCCCCCTCCTCACACTCACCTCCCTCCCCAATATCAGTGCACATTTTTTTGGCATCACCTGCTCAAATGCTTCTTCCAATTTGTCTCATATTGACTCCAGCCATTTTGGATTTTTATAAACAGCCCTCATAAGATCTGTACTGCATATAAAAGACTTGCTATATTCCCACACCGCCAACATTTTTTTAACATACCACCAGCATGTTCTAAACAGTCATTTCATTGTCCTGTGCCATCTGTTTAGCATTTGAAGGCATAACTGCTTGAGATTTGCATGTGATGTCTTGTAAGCAGTTTCTGTTATGCCATACCATTCCCTTTTGTTGTAGTCTTGGTTTCCACTTAAGTTCTTTTTCTTCTTTATCCAGAACTAAGTATTGTGTGGCAAAGTCAGGAAACTCTGTATTACTGGGATCGTCACTTTGCGTGTTGTTATCACTTCAAGTAGTACTTTCTCATTCTGGTCCCTAGGGGGATGTGATTGGCAATGCATAAAATCCATTAATGTTAAGGACAAATGGCTGAAAAGTGAACTGACGTTAAAAGCCTGAGGGATAGTACAAAGAATGTGCAGAAGTGGTTCAGTATATCTACATTGTATACACATTCTGCATACACAATACATACACATGCTGCAATCCACAAACCACTTACTCTGGAGTAGCCCCATTGAAGCCCTGTGAATTGGTACCTGAATCCAGAGTAAATGGTTGGACTGTAGCCCCAAGAACTACAGGGAAGTTTCTTGTTCTGATTGATATTTACTTTGTCATTGTCTCCTGGATCACCCTACTTCCCCAGAATAGTCTAATAAATATATCAACAATAAAACTTTCTGGCTTGTAGTGTACATGCATTAGGGCTGAAATGAGCAGGACATTCTACAACCACAAAGATAATCCATCTATTTGTTGCCATCAATGAATATCAGAATTTGTCTTTGTTGCCTTTGCAAAATTCATATATTTGTTCCTTTGTTTTCTTTTCTTCAGTATTTTGGGATTCAGCACTTCTATCTCTTTACAAGAATATCTAGTACAAATAGTACTGTAGAAGTTAATAAAGTACTGATTACCAGAATACCAAAATGATCAAAACAGCAAACACCAAATACTGAATACAAAAATATCAAAACCAGGATTTGAAACCACAGATCAAATGGGAAGCAATTACCACTTTGTATTCCCTTTGTTAAAATGGATATGGATATGCCAAATTCATCAGATTTAATGTTTGCACCATAAGAACATAAGACGTGCCATACTGGGTCAGATCAATGGTTCATCTAGCCCCGCATCATGTCTCCAACATTAACCAACTTTGTTTGCTATAAAGAAGTGCTCAACCGGTCATAATGGAATTTTGTCAATTTTTAACATGATTTTGTAAACTTCTATCATATCCCTTCCCTTGGTTGTCTCTCCTCTAAGCCGAAAAGCCCTAATCTATTGAGCCTCTCCTCATATGGAAGCCATTTGATGCCTTTGATTGTATTTATTGTCCTTCTCAGCCATTTTTTCCCATTTCTACTGCATAGTTTTTTTGGACATTAATTTCAGTCACAATGGGTATTTTCAGATGTGATGGGGCCAATTGGCCCCAGCACAGAAACAACCCTTTGATTCCCCGCCGGGGCCACCGTGTCATGGGCTAACAGACACAGTGGCCGATCTCAGCGGGGAATCCAGGGAGGGGGCGGGGCTGCGCGGCACAACATGCAGCTGCACAGCCCCGCCCCCCCACGCTGCCCCGGCCTCCCGCCCTCCAAGAGACGGGCGGGCACCCCCCCGGCATTGACCATGGCCCAAAATCCTGCCGTGGATTCTGGGTCATGGTCAGGGAACAGACATTACTGTCCCCTTCATCACAGGGGGGGGGGATCTCATTCACCACACAATCGGGGATGGTCCGGCCAGGACCTCCAATCGAGTGGTGAATCTGATTCCCCGCGACGATTGACTGTGGCAAACATCTGGGGGGGATCTTCCGGTTTCCCAACAGATGTTACGAGGCCATTCCTCACCACAGGGTATTGACTGTGGTTGAGCGTCATCTCGTAACATCTGAAAATACCCAATATGCATAATTAGAAATTCAGGGCCTTTGTACGAAGACTAGAGGTGTACACCAAGGGCCCATGTCATTTTTGTTTTCATTTTTTCATTTTTGTTGTTTATATATTTCCTTGTTGTTTTCATAAACATTGAATTGTCATTTTTGTTTTTGTTTTTGCCTTTGTTTTCATTTTCCATTGGTTTCAATGGAAAACACATTTTCTATGGTAACCTTTTTGTTGTTTATTATATTTGGCTGAATATTGGAGGGATTATACCTCTAATGGAAGGCATTAAATGTTCCAAATTTAAAAAATATTGTATAAATAAATCCACTTTTAGAAGCAGTTGAATTATATTATTTTGCAAAAAATGTCATATACATTCTTAGCTGTAACTTCTTTGTCTCACATTTAATGTAGATGAAATGTCTCAAGTTTATACCCCTTCTCATATGTACTATGTATGCCAAATTTCAGAAGAATTTGATAAAGGGTCCAGGTGGTATAAGCAATTAACTTATAAATATATGTCTGACTGTAACATCTTTGTACTTTAACCAGTATAAATTAAATTTGGCAGGGATGTATATAACCCTTTTGTGATTATCACAGACAAATATCAGAAAGATGTGATCAAGGGTCAAAATTTTATATACCTTCATAGCATATGCAGAGAAGGAGCCTATGCCAGGGATTCTCTTATGTGTCACTGTGGTAAAAGATCGGTTTGTGATGTCAGTTGGCCTGCAGAAATGTCAACCAAATATACTCATTCTTTGTTGTGACCATCTCAACATCTCTCCCCCACTTTTTATGGGGAAGTCAGAAGCATCTGTTTAGGAAAGAGCCAATAGAGATTCTCTTATGTCCTCTGTCACAGTGCTGCAGGATGTGGTTGTGATGATAACTGGTCAGCCTGGATGTGTAAACTATGTCTCCTGATTTTGGGGATGCTATCCCCAAAGTCCTAGTTATGTCCCTTCTAGGCTCGCCTCAGGGCCTCCCCCTATTCCCACCTTAAGCCACTACCAATTGGTCCTGTAAAGCTGGAAGCATGCAGTAATTGGCCAGTGAATGTTTCTGTCAGTCTTTTGGGTTGTTCCACAGCCTCTCTCCCCCTATCATTCCCGGGCCTGCCTCTGACTGGCACTGCATATGCTGCTATATATCTGAATAATTGTCATGGGGGGTAGGGGAAACTCCCTGTGGGGATAGGAGGGGACGGGATTCAAACACACAGAGACCCACACGCTCTCCCCTTGAGGTCTGGTCACTCAGGAGTTTGCTTAGGAAACAATCAAGGTAGGAAGGATGCCCGTCAGGTTAGAGTGGTAGCCCTGAAATCCCAGAGGGATTAGGCCTCTATCATCATAGGGCGCCGAGGTATCTGGACCGGAGTGTTCCGCCTCACTCCCTACCCCCCCAAACACACCCCTCAGACACCAGGGGGGAAAGGGAAGAGGTGCTCACAGTGGGGGAGCAAGGGTAGGGGTCCCCTGGGAAGGTCCGGAAAGGGAGGGTCCTTGCACACAAGAAAACAGGGAAGAGGATCCCCGGGAGAAGAGGGCTCGCACTCCTTTTGCTCCTCACAGTCACCAGGTCCAAACAATCAAGGGAAGGCTCAGGGAAAAAACAGGAACATGCACCAATACCCACACACCCCAACAACCCCCCTTTACCCAGACTCAAGACAACAGACAGGGGGACAACAACACACCAAAATCCAGAAAGGCAAGTAATCAAGGTACTTAGCTGCACAAAAGGGGCCAGTCTAGGAACAGATCACCGGCGCTGTGTGTTCAGCAGCACCAGTGTTTAAAGAGCAAGCCACGCCCCCTTGATGTGCCTGCAAGCGCAGGGAGCGGCGCAGCTGTGCTGGCTGCACCCCCATGTTCTGCGTGATGGCGGGGGAAGTCCCTTCTTCCAGGTCTGTTGGCAGCGAGGTCTGAGCGCCCACTTTATCTTGAGTGCCTGTGGCCAGGAGGGGGGCATTTGGCCCTGAAGTGGATGAGCGGGCAGGGCCTGGACCCCCGCACTGCACCTGGGATCAGCTGCCCCCCGTACCCTGAGAGTGGATCCGGCGGCCAGCCATGACAATAATGGTCTTCAAAGGGACAACATAAATTGCTTATATAATTGGGTCTCTTTATCAAATTGATCTGTAGTTTGGCATAGATGACAGGGAAGGTATATGATACATTCATGCCAAATATCCTTTAAACAGGATGGAATATAAACATGTCACAGCTGGAAATGTATTTTCAAGTGAATGTCTTATACCATCAGGACCCTTTATCCAATCTTTCTGAAACTTAGCAGGAGTATTACGCTTGTGGAGGGACATAATATTCAGAGGTTTCTTGCAAAGTGGATGGAAGATAAAAAAGAAGTAGCCATTCATTTCAATGGCCGCAATGTAAAAAAATTCAGCACAGGGAACCGGTACTGGTACCCCAGATTACTGGGTTAATCCGAAACTGCCAGTACAGCAAAATACCGGCAGTTTTGGATATCGGGGGAACTGAAATTCCCACCCCTAGAAATTACTCAAATTCAAATTTATTCAGAACGTGACCATTGGTCATTGTTCACCAACATAACATACCACATAAACATAAACGTACAAGACAATGATGCATGTCAGCATTTCAACATATGGCAATCATTGATGAAAAATAAAGATTGGAGGCAAATTATAAGGGACCAGCCCCCACCAAAGATATGCTTCCTAACAACCTTAAAATATGGAAGTTAACTAACTTAAAATTCAGTGTAACTTAAAATACATAAACATCTATTAAAATTAACTCTTAAGGCCCAACACTCAACCAGACACCCCATGGCTTAAATAATCAGAACAAACAAAAGCTGCAGACAGTACCTATCGCCTATTGGGGTTGGAAAGCAAGAAACTTCTGGCGAGCATTAAAGGCACAAACCAGAAAAGACATGACTGCCTGTGTCACTGGTTTAGCAATGTCCGCCAAAAGAAAAGGCGTCAGCTCATCCTGAGTGCGTCCAGGTAAGCGGCCTAAAAAATTTGCCAGCCAAACGTCCCTCTGGGGATCATACAGATGGCAGGAACAGAGAATATGCCCTGTGCCCTCAACCTCCTGGTTATCAAAAGGACAAAATCTTAGGTGCTGGGGGATGCCACCATAGCGTCCCTCCAGCATCCTCGTGGGAAGGGCACATAGGAACAGCCACAGTTTCCTGAAAGAAGCCCTAATCTTCAGATAGTTCACAGACACTCCAGGTGCCAGAGGGGGTGACACATAGTCATATAAAAAGCGACATGCTGAGACTGCTGCATAATCTTCCAGATTCTTTCCCGAACTAAAGCCTTTGCAGACCTCAAATCCCTAGAAAGTAGAGCCACTGCTTCGAGGCCCACAGAAGCTATTTTAGCATGAACCAACCCCCCCCCATACGCTTACAAATGGGTCTGTGTTCAAAAAAGCAAGCAGACTCTCCGGGGCCGCATGCTGACACACTATCCACAGACTTATCGCCTGGAGTCATGGAAAAACATCCCAGGATATTTTCCCTATTTCCAACCGTATTGCCACTGCTGGGACTCCATTTGGAACCCTCAAAAGGGCACGAAAAAACCTTGATTGGAAGGTTGCCAAATCAAATGATCGCTGAATAGCCCAAATAGTGGCCCCATAAAGTAATTGGGCCTTAGGTTTAGCTTCCAATACCTGTCATGCTGGTACAAAAAACCCACCTTCCCTTTTAGAAAAAAAACTCTGGATTGCAGCAATACCCCCACGGACCTTGGCTCCAATTGCTGCAAAATGTAGGTTCCAGGACAGAGATGCCTGAAACCTAATCCCCAAGTACCTATAACTCCACACCTGCTCAATCAGAGCTTTATCAATGGCCCATAAGGGGCATAAGGGCGGCCGGGGAATGTAACTTGGGGTCGGAACTGAACCCAGCCTCTATCTGTCTAGTTCCCCCGAAGCCCTCGCCCCTACTTTCCACTAATTTAACTAGTATATTTAGGAGATCCCTCTGCAGACCCAAGGATTTATTTATGCCCTCCAGTTGGGTAGAAATTGACTGCAATAAATCCCCAGATCTGATACTTTGTTTAAGGAATAGATCATAAGTACTAATATCCACCACCGGCAAGGAGTTGCTCGATCCAACAACAGGAGGGGACTGGGCCAAATTTAAGGAGTCCAGAAATATATCAGCCCCGGCAGGCGTACTGGTATTCCCATCCTCGATTGGCGATGAAACCAAGGGAGGTGTCTCAAGGGAGGGTGTAAAGAAATGTTCCAGCTTCAGTTGTTTCAGAGCCATCTCCTGACCGGGCAGGTCAGCTGCCACTGGACGGGTTCTTTTCTGAGACATTTCACTATATCGCAGCTCAAGGGGCTCAAAAAGGCAAAACTGTGGGTCAGTCTGTTACTTGATGGGGGGTGTTCCTTGGTCCCACACACTTGCTGCTATGCCACTCTGGCTCCGGCTCACCGCCAATGGGGGTAGGAATCCTTCTGCTCCTCTGTGCGCACCGTCAGTCCTCATCAGGGGAGGGGCGCCCACGACCACGGACACCCCCACGAACAGCCCCACCAATGGGCAACACCCTTTGGTGTCGCCCTTCGGCTGCCGCCCAAGGGACCCCAGGCCTTGGAGATATACCTGATGAGAGGGGAGGGAACTCCTATGAGTGGCAGGCAGCTCCAGTCCCAGCTAGAAGCAGCCCCTTCTCGCCTCCAGCTTCCACCCCCTCCACCTAGAAATTACTCTGGATCTGAGTGATCTTGTCTGCAAAGTAGATGGCAAACTCCTCACAGCGGGCTTGGGACAAGTCCCCTTCCAGGCAGAGGGAGACAAGATTGACCAGCCCCCGCACCACCCGGAACAGCTCCGCTGGACGCGACATTGCAGACGCTATGAGGGCAGCAAATAATTCCTTCTTTGCTGTCCTCACAGTCTCAACATAGGACCGCAAATGGGTCCTACAGAAAAATCAGTCAGATTCAGAGCGAGTCAAACCCAGCATCGCTATAGTCTCCTGCCTACTCGCTTCATACACCGCAGCCCCTTGGTAAGCCAAGGGGTTCTGTGGCAACGAGACAGGGGCGGGGGACGTCTCGGAGCCACACTGGGTATTTTCAGATGTTACGAGATCACAGTCAACCACAGTCAATTCCCTGTGGTGGCTGCAATCACATAACGTCTGTTGGGGGGAACGGATGTTCCCCCCCAGATGTTACCATGGCGGGGAATCACTTTTGCCACGCGAGTGGCCGAAGCAGCGGGACCGGCAGCAGTCGCGTGGCGAAGGCGATTCCCCGCCGTGATGAACCCCGCCATCACTTCTGGATGGCAGCCATGGCCCGGAATCCCCGCAGGGATTCTGCCCTGGCCAAAGTGGGCGAGTGCTGCGGCCGCATTGGCTGTGGCAACCGCCCGTCTCCCCAGAGGGTGGGTGGCGGGGAGCATGGAGGGGGCGGGGCCGTGCGGCTGCATGTTGCGCCGCACAGCCCCGCCCCTCCCCGATTCCCTGCAGGGATCCCCCGGCACGTCTGTTAGGGCGTGACGGGGTCATCCCAGCAGGGGATGAATATATTGTTTTCGTGACGGGGCCAATTGGCCCCGTCACGTCTGAAAATACCCTCTGTCAATGGCTTCCCCCAGCAAGGTGTCCCAATGCTGTACCAGCACATTGACAGAGTGGCCGTCAGGGTCCAGGGATAACTTTTAGATAACTTGTATTTTATTGTTTATTTTGTATGTGTTTAATGTTTTTATGTGTGCCGCCCTGAGCCTTTTAAGGGAAGGGCAGGATAAAAATTTAAATAAATAAATACACCCCCCCCCCATTGTGACTGTCACCAGGATTCTAGGGGTTCCCTTCACTCTGGCTGTCCCCTAGAGTGCTGTTAGGTCAGCCACAACTGGATTCAGCCCTCTCTAGGCTCTCCTGGATGTCACTCCTTGCTGAGTGTGCCAGAAGCCACAGGGTTAATCCCTGCCTGCCTGGACCTTAGCAGCCCGCCACAGGGTCATAAAGTTAAAGTTTGGGTCAGGCTTGTCTTGAGGTTGGTCAAGAGGTCCCCAGTCAACCTCAGTGGCAGTAATCATGCAGACACAGTCTAAAGGAGAGAAAGTTTATGTAAACTAAAAGGTACTCAGGCGAGGGTTCAGAGGTTACAGAAAATGCATAAAATAAACAAAAACAGACCTCATGTGCAAACTAGCTCCACTGGGGTACGTCCCCTGACTAGAAACCTACTCAGTCCATGCCTTTGCTAGAAAGCATGTTGCCTTTGCTAGAGGCAACATGCCTCTCTCTTCAAGAAGCAGGCACCAAACTTGATGTAGTGTGTTTGTGTCCTTAGAGCAGCAGCGGGAGTCTCCCTGCGTGCTCTCACAGAGTCCTTTTAGTGTCCTTGGATGCATGCCTGACATTCCTGGAGATGTGGCTCACCTGGGCACCTCAGATTGTTCTGGAATTAGCTCATCTGTTGTCACCATTGCTCAGTCCTAAAGGCTACACCTCACACATATTTCACAATCCATTGTCACAAGCTACAGTGTTAGATTTTACAATCAATAAGTCTTATGCCCAATAATAAGCTTATGCAATGAATAACATTTTATCACATAGCGCCAGAAGTAATCATAATCCCCCAGGCTTCCTGGCCTGGCCCCTCCATGACAGTGACTTAATTGGGGTCTATTTTACCCCAATTCTGGATTAATACAGTGCATCTTTCATTCGTTTGAGGGTTAAAAGTATTTAAAAATGAAAAAAATTAAAGAATTTTTTAAAAAATCACTGTGCATGTGGAAAATGGCCACCAGATCATTCTGAACATGTATGCCCTTTTACATAATGTTGGTAATGCTGCTGCCACCATTTTGGCAAAGGGCAGCTGGTCTGCACATCCACAAAATGGCCACTGCGCATGTGCAGACCGGTTACCCTGTCCCAAAATGACAGCAACACTGCCGCTGCCATTTTGAAAAAGGGTGTGTATGTGCAGAATGGTCTGGCAGCCATTTTGTGTGTGTACAGTGAGGTTGGTTTTTTATTGTTAATTTTTTTATTCAAAAATGAAAACAAATGGAAGTTAATTTGTTTCCATGACCTTAGTTACTAAAACTAATGGACTCCATTCAATTTAGTAACAAAACGAAATGAATTGCACACCCCACAAGCAACCTGATGTTGCTAATTCCATCCATCTCTATAGTCTAAATGTCTATAGTATTCCCAGGGATGAGATTAAGACTAACTGTATGGGACCTAATCAGTACAGGGCTCAATGGAAGTTCAGCCACCTCTCCACTTATATTGAGCCCACTGTATTGACTAGTTGTCCAGATCCAACACCTCAGGCCAAAAATGGAGGTTTGAGGTTGAGAGAGCTGAGTTGCCCAAAACCATTAACTGCTTTTAGATGAGCGGCTCTACTTTCCAAATATGACCGGCTTTCCAAATACGACGTCAAAGAGACAGTATGAGCCTCAATTCCTATGGCAGCCAGCTACTTCCTGTGTGTCTAAACACACCCCGTGTGGCTTTACAGGAAGTGTTTACTTCCAGCTGCTCATCTAAAAGTGGTCTCAGATGAAGATCTGAACTCAGGACACCCATCTCCAAAACCAACGTGCTAACATCTGAACCACAGTGGGTCTTATTGCTATTAGTTCCTGGCCGCCAGCAAATGGTGGCCAGCAGGCCCCTTGTCACGATTCCTTGAGGGAGAGACAAGGACAAAAGGGGCTCTGCGCACTCCCTGCTGCAGCAAGTTAGCTGCAGTGGGAAGCAGAACAAGGGAATTGTGCTGGCGGGAACATCAGCTGGGTCCGGCCAGGGTTGCCCCGGCAACGAGCTTCTGGCCAACCCGGTGGCGCAGTGCAGAGGGCCCTCCCCCGGAAGGAGAGGAGCTTCACCGCCAGCCCGGGCGACTCCCTCGTCATTCAGTGAGACAGCCTGGAGCCACGAGCCCCACTTTCCCTCCCTGATGCACTGCGGGATAATATCCAGCTGCCTTTGGGGGCCAGGAAGGAATTTTCCAGGTGATCCAAATTGGCCACTAGGGTTTCCTGGTTTTTTGCCTTCCTCACAGTGTTTCTTCTGGTTTTCACATTTGGCCCATCAAGTTTGTAGGTCAGTAGGTTAGTATTAGGAGGGTGTTGTGTTGCCAAGAAGTTACTGTCACACTCTTGCAGGGGTCCAGCACTGTTTGGGGGTAAATAGTAAGTAAATAGCAATTGGAGGCATCTCCTTAAGAGATGGGGAGGTGACACCTGGCGCAAAAGCAGGGCACGGCAAGTGCGAGGGTTACATCCCGGGGAGAGGTGCCAGTCAGAAGGAGGGCAAGGACAAGCACGGTCCTCAATCCTTCGGCACCGTAGCCTTGTTCCAGTCCGGAAGGACATTGTCCCCTTCAATCATGGCCTCGGGGCAGTGAACGAAGGAGAGACGTGGTTTTGGGCTGGCACTGGAGGGCACATCCAGACCACGTCCTGTTTTGGTTATGGTACTAATGGTTATATAAGTTGGGAGTGCTGGACCTGAATTGCTTAGAGGCAATTACCCCACTTAGCCTAATCATAATTTGAATTAAGAGTGCAGCCATTAAAACCCCACTTGGAGTCCTTGTCTTATTTTGGATGTGTCGACAATACATAGTCTTAATTCCAATATGTGAATGTATCTCTATTATAAAAGATGAATGAACAGTGGAAAAGGTTATTCATTAAGACTCAAATACAAAACCTACTGATGATACTAGGAGTCTTTCCATTGACTTAATATTTGAATTAGCTCACATGTTAATGCTTTACTTTTTAAAAAACAACATGAAATTCAGAAACATTTTGTGAATATTTGTGCATTCTGGATAATGGATGGAAGGGAATTTACATGAAATTTGTCAAATAGATTACCAGCTAGCTCAGTTCTCAGCACGAATTCCTAAAGACTTGATCAAGCCATAGATGAAGGTAAGCAATTTTCACAACTCTTTGCCTTTTCAGAAATCTGTGAGTATCCCTAAAAATCTGGCCATCTTTCTGCAAAGGAGCACATGTAGTGACATCCATCTCTAGCAACGGTTGCTCTGAGGAAGTTAAGAAAACAAATTCTTTTGAAACCACAAAGTGAAATATAGCAGTTCAGATCTCCAGCACGTTCTTCTCATTTTTCATGAGGCTATCCTCTCCGGGTCACAGGACAAATCATCAGGCAGGATGCTGCTGCTAGCAACCTCTCCTGAAAAAAGAAGGCCTGTTGTTCAAATGAAATTGTTTTAACCAACAAATTCAACAACAGACATATAAGGTCTATTCTCTGATCCAGAGTTCTTACTCCACAAGAAATGCTTTGCAAACAAGGGCTTTTGAGAAAAATCTGCCTCCTCGTATCACAGCAGGACACAAGTGGAGCTATCAGGGTTTAGTGCAACCTTAACTACCAACGTTTTAAGAGCTCATTTAAGCAAAATGTATTCTACTGAGCATGATTGCTTGATTTTCAAGTACTCAAAACTTGTTCAAACCAAAACCAGCTTTGTTCAAACCAAGTCTACCATCTCTTGTCCAGGGATTAATGTTAGGGTCATGTATGTTTAATTGAGTGTGAGCCAGGGGGAAGTTCTGGTTCAGTTACTTGATTCGGTGATGGAGAAATCAGAAGGCGGCCATTTGAAGGCAAAGAGGCAACTGCTCCTTATTATATACAGCTTACAAAGCACTTCTGCTAGTTCCGAGCCTAACGGCAAAACTATTACTTCCTCCCCCATCAAAGTGCAGCCTCTCTACTGACTGCAACCAGCCTCTTGGAGAGCCATTGCTGTCCCACCATCCCACAGAGTTCCCTGTCTCAGTGCTTTTGGACCTCAGATTCAAAAGGCCTTCAATTAACCAATCAGGAAGAGGGCAACTTAAGGTGGAATCTCCTCCCCCACCTCATTCTCTCTGGCTGCCAGAAAGCTAGCCCCTTCCTGTGTTTGTTCTAGGCCTTTCTACCCACAGCTGAAGAACTTCTTCCAGATTCAATATTTCAGTCCTCCAGGGAGCAAGTGTAACCTAGTGGATAATGTGTTGAACATGTATCTGGGGGACTAGGGTTCAAAGCTTGTCTTAGCTATGAATTCATTGAGTGGCTTTGGGCAAGATCCTATCTCTCAGCCTCAGTTCCCCAACTGTAAAATGGGAATAATAATGGCCTATTTCACAGGGCTGTTCTGAGGGTGGGTGCATTAGATTAAGATTGTAAATCACTCTGAACACTGAAAGTGCTATAGAAATTATTAGTAATCAATCATTGCATATTCAGGATTGCTACAACATTCGTTCAGTGTTAATTGCAGGATTGTATTATTCAGTTCCATTTGGATAAAAAACCCAAATATTTATGAAAATTTCCATGAATTTTCAGAAGTCTGTACAGGAAGTGTGCTATTTGCTGCTCACTCCTTAATATTCATGATAATAGTTTCTGTATCAGAGATTCCTAAACTACAGGTAGTGATCCCAACCTGGACTACCCCATCTCCCACAGTGAGGAGGAGAAAAGAAAAGAAAAGGGTAAAACCCATAAGAAGGCTAAAAGCATACCAACAGTAGGTGTGCCTCAAAAGTGAAGCTAAAAACCATGGAACCAACCCAAAAGACTTCAGAAAATTAAAAAGCATAGTACTAAAATCAGTCTCATTGTCAAGAAACAGGGCAAGGCGGACAGGGTCAGCCGGTTGTGGTTGGCTCCATAAAAACACATAGCGGGCATCACTAAAATGGGGGCAGAAAAGCAGAGCATGTTGGATCATGAAAGGCACATTGCAGGGGCCATGCAGAGGCACAGCCTCCTCCAGAAGCAGGTGTGGGTGGGCAGCCAATGTCCAAGCCGCAACCTTCCAAGGACCACATCCTCCCAACAATAAGAGCTCTGCCACAGCTGGATCACAAGCTTCACATCATGCAGCTCGTCCCAAATGGACTGCCAGCGTGCCATGAGGCGGGACTTAAAAATGGGAATAAAATCCATAAAAAGAATTATTGCAAGGTCACAAGTTGGATGGTCAGCTGACCAAGCAGCCACATCAGTCTGCTTGTTACCCCTGATCCCCACATTCCTGAGAATCCAGCAAAAGAGCAAATGAATTAAAAAAAAATAAGTCACTGTGTATGCACAAAATGGTTGCCAAACTTTGCACATTTTGCACATGCACAGTGATTTTTTAAAGAACAATTATTACTATTATTAATAAAATTAAACAACAACAAGAAAAGCCCAAAGAGGAATGGTTTTCTTTATGACAACCCTTGAAAACAAAAGGAGTTTTGTAAACGAAAACAAAAATGAATGATGTGCCTGCTGCACACCTCGGGTGGAAACAACCAGCGCTGTGCAGCCATTGTCCAAAATGGTGCTGCTGCCGCTGCTGCTACTGCCAGTGCCAAAAAGGAGCATGCACCGAATTAATTTTAATTTTAAAATAAAAAAAAATCACAATGCATGGTCAAAAGAGCTACCAGGCCTATTCTGTGCATGTGTGCCCATTATCAAGATGCCACTGGCAGTGCCACTGCCATTTTGAAAAAGGCTAGCCAGTCTGCCCATGTTCCTCCTGGTAATGCGCATGCGCAAAATGACATTTGGTATTTTGCGCATGCACATTACCAGACACAGGTGATACACAGTAAGCAGCACATGGTAGATCGGTATATGGTAAATGTTAAATTGCAGTAAACCATATACAGTAAATAGTAATTGTGGTAACCGGTATATGGTAAATGGTAAATTACGGTAAATGATATTTTGAGAAAAAATTCTTGACGAGAAATGTTGAGAATTGGTATTTTTCTCGATTATCATTACTGGACTAAAATGAGTCGAGAACCATGATTCTCGATGATAACCAAAAAAAACCTAAGAACAAATTTCAGCCCTATTCTAGCAGCAAGGGGCATGTCTCTCTCTGGTTCTGGCAGGTGGCAGCATGGACAGGGTATGCTTCCTTCTTTTGTTCTAGCAGCAGGGCACATGTCTCTCTCCCCGGTCCATTCCCTCCCCCCACCCAGCTCCCTCTAGCCTCTGGACCCCTCCTTAGCCCCTGCCTCAGAATTTCCAAGTATTCTCTGAGGGTCCGAGTTCCAAGTTCCGATATCTGAGTCCTCAAAAAAAGTTACGAATGACAGCTGAGGACTCTGTCTCGGTACTCGGAACCTCAAAAATCCTCACACCGGTGCAGCCCTAGCCCAGAATTATCACAACTTTGTCTGGGTTACAATGTTTTGAGACCAAAAAGCCATATGCCGTGCAGCATCAGCCCCGCACAGATGGCCGGGGAGGAGGTGTAGCTATTATTTTTAGAGAAGAGTGGCCTGTTCAGAGGTATCCAGTGGAGGAGATTATGTGGATTGAGGCCCTTCACATGGTGTTCGATTTAGTTGGGAGCAAGCTAGGGGTGCTGCTGGTATACCGGGCCCCTTCCTGTCCAGCGGCATCCCTTACCACTCTAGCAGAGCTGGCCTCGGAGGTGGCGCTGGGCTCGTCTAGGACTTTGGTTCTGGGGGACTTCAACGTTCACACTGATGCCAGCCTTGTTGGGGCGGAGTGAGAATTCATGACCGCCATGGCAACCATGGATTTGCCCCAGGAGGTTATCTGCCCGACCCACGTGGGGGGGCATACCCTCGACCTGATCTTCAGTTCTGGCCTTGAGGCGGGGGGTCCGGTTGTGGGGGAGGTTACAGCAGTGTCCTTGTCATGGATGGACCATTATCTCCTTCAGGCCAGTCTTTTAGCGTACCCACACCAGAAGGGGAAAGGACCAGTTAGGATGGTCCGCCCTCGGAGGCTGATGGAACCCCAGCGGTTCCAAGAGGTCCTGAGTGAGTTAGTCCAGCATTGGAACAGCTTGCTGGAGGAGGTCATTGAAAGAGGCCTGTCGTTCTCTCACCGCCCCCGCCCTGAGGGCCTGGGTGGTGGTGTGGGCTTGCTCCTTGCTAAGCACTGCCAATTCAAAACCCTCTCCCCTCCCCCCTCCTCCTCCTTCCCTTCCTTTGAGGCCCACT
>QEPC01000373.1:425928-451198 GCA_003113815.1 Sphenodon punctatus
GGAGAGCAAGGGAGGTAGTGGCCCCCCTGATTGGGGGAGTTCACCCTCCCATAGCTCAGCAGGTCCGGAGTCTGGGGGTGATATTGGACACAGACCTGTGCCTGGAGCGGCAGGTGGAGGCAGTCACTAAGGCTGCCTTCCGCCAGTTATATCTGGTGCGCAGGCTGTGTCCGTTCATCTCCTGCCCAGACCTGGCCTCCCTCATCCATGCCTTCGTCACCTCAAGGCTGGACTACTGTAACGCGCTCTACGTGGGGCTTCCCTTGAGCCTGATTCGGAGGCTGCAGCTAGTGCAGAATGCGGCAGCTCGTCTCCTTACGGGGACAGGTCGTCAGGAGCATATTACACCTGTGATCCAGACTCTGCACTGGCTGCCAATAGCGTGCCGAGCCAGGTTCAAGGTTTTAGTGTTGATCTATAAGGCCCTTTACAGTCTGGGCCCCTAGTACCTCAGGGATCGCCTCGCCCTCCGTGCCCCAGGGCGGCTTCTGCAGTCGGCCAGGGGTGCCTTCTTGGAGGTCCCCCGCGTAAAGCGCGGAGCCACAATGGAGAGGGCATTCTCGGTGGCCGGGCCGCCCCTTTGGAACTCCCTTCCGGAGGAAGCCCACCTGGCCCCAAGCCTGTTGACATTCTGGCAGTATTGCAAGACCTGGCTGTTCGCCCAGGCCTTTGGGGAGGGTGGGTTAGGGTTTTTTTTCCCCGACCTTGTTTTATGGTTTTAATGTTGCAAGTATTTCTCGGGGCCCTGTTTTAAAGAGTATTTAATTTTGATTGTTTTAAACTGTTTTTATATATTGTTCAATGTTTTTATTGTTGGAAGCCGCCCCGAGCTGTGTGCAGGAGGGGTGGGGTAAAAATGTGTTAAATAAAATAAAAAATAAATAAATATTCTTAGCTAATCAAATAACACCAGTAGTGCTATGAGAATAGGTATGAAAGTCTATACAAGTAGCTATAGTCAATGATGAGAAGCAGAAAAACAGCAACTGGAACCATGCCATGAGAAGCCACCTGGATTGGAAACCAAGCCAAGTGTCTTGGCCAAGAGCACTTCCATCAAAAATATAAAAATGAGGAGGAATTTTGGCTCAGGTACATTCTGCCATCCTGTTCTGGCAGAGCACTCTGACAGCCTGATCACCCATCAGAGACTCTGTGTACGCCCCACCTGTACACAGCTAGGTGGTGAAAAACTAACTCTGGGTTGTTTCATGGGAACTGTTGTTGTTTTTATTGTATTTGCATTAGACTTGACTTATTTTAGAGATGAAGAATGGAGGCACCAAGAAGATAAGTTCAAGAAGGTTCCACAGGAATTTTTTGGTAGAGACAAGATTTGAACCAAGATCTCCTTGGCTTTAGGTTAGTGCTAAAGCTATAACCCATAAGGTCAATCCTGTCCAGGTGTCAGCCTAAGATGATCAACTGCCTGGCCAGGTATGTTGGCAAATTTAAGGGTGGTGATGTGGGAAGCTCTGCCACACCCCCTTCTGATGTAGCCACAACCACATCCATATTTTGAACACAATGACATGATGATGCTTGGAAAGGGGGCATAGCTACAGCTACACCAGAAGTGGCAGAGTGAAGCGCCTCACCCCAAATCCCCATAAATTTGCTAACAAGCTGGGATGTCTCGGGATGTTGCTTGTGATCGACCAATGCCCTTCCTCCAGCTATTGCATGGCCTCAAACTCAGGCCCACTGAGTGTTAGTAGTCTGTGGAAAGATGAGGATTCAATATGGCGCTGGGAGGTGAGTACTTCAGATTTGTGATTGAGGAAAGCAAGAAAAGGTGTCAGTGTTTACTGTCAGCAGATGCAAACAGGTCCTGGGCTTGAAGTCCACAAGAAGATGGCCTTGGAGGTATCTCTCTAGGGCTCTCATCAGGACTGAAGCCAGACATCGCCTTGAGAGATGGGAACCAGGACAGCAGGTCCAATGTCAGATCAAGCTATTCAGTGAATACTTGAAAATAATTTACTATGTTTGCAGAAATCAGGATCAGTTTACACACTATTACAGAGCAGAACATGGGCTGAAATCCCAACCAGATATTTCCAATAAACAATCTGACCAGATTTAGTCACAAGACAGAACTAATATGACTGTACAGTTTCTTCTCTTTATGTATTTTAACATATAACAATCACCTTCATTTTCCTGTCACCACATGGCTAAACAGGAGGGGTGGTCCTCCAGTGGAAATTACGGATACGGTTCCATTGCCATTCATATCTTAAAATGTCCAGATTTAAATATGGATCCATGTTATGCAGACCGCCTGCCCTTTTCCAAAATGGCGGCAGCGCTGCTGCCACCATTTTGAAAAAGGTTGCCCATGCACAGAATGGTTTGGTGGCCATTTTCCACATGTGCAGGTTTTTAAATTATTATATATAGATTTAAACTGAACTGCAGCGGGCATGTTTGCCACAGTTGCAGTTCGGTACAGATTAATATGTAACTGCCAATTACAGGCAGTTACGAATTAATCCAAATCCAAACTTCCCACATCTACTAAACAGTATCACATACATGCACTGGAAAACACCAAACCCTGCTCCTCCACCCCACACACACACTCAATGTTTTCCTGAGAATTGTAACTCTCCAGTAGATGGGGAGAATCGGGGCCCTGGCTCTATTGGTCAACAACAGAAGAGAATACAAACGGTACCCTGCCAAGAGATGAAACAATAGAAGTATTTTTTTCTCCACCCCTTTGAGTACAATGTCTCATTAGGCTTATACACTAATACCAAGATCACACAAAATGCAGGTTAATAGAACAAAGGCCCTAACAAAGGCATTTGATATGTACTTTGCATGTTTGGTTAGAATTAAATTTTTCCACCATGGGCTAATGTAGATTACTATCAATGCCCCATGTTCACTGCATTTCTCCATTGTCACCGATGACCAAAATGCAGTGAACATGGGTCCCTGATTATTATTATTATTATTATTATTATTATTATTATTTATTTAATTTATTGTAGTGGTTCTAGAGAGGCTGAATAACAGATTAGGGTTCCATTGTGTGAGGCACGTAGAAGAAAATGGTTATTTCCCAAAGGGCTTAATGCCAAGGAGATGAAACAACAGAAGGGTAAAGGAGGCCAATTTCCACCCTGCAGACCACTTTGAAAATTAGCACAAATTCCACAGGCTGGATAGGAGTTGGAGACAGGAGTGGTTATTGTGAACAAGGTGTGATTCTTTTAACAGCTCCAGCACCTGCCCTTTTCCTAGTACCAGTCATAGAGCTATCCTATACTACTCTGTGTGCGTACTCTGTTTGTGCCGGAGCTAAAACCTACTCAACTACAGTTATGGTTAAGGGGTGCACTCAAGATTGGTGAAAGGAAGGGAGGATCAAGGTCATGGCTCTACATCATGGAATCATCCCCTATCCTTCACTGCATGCCATCATCTCCATTCCCTTCCTCTGAGCTAACTCTTTCTGTGCTTGAGAGTAGGGATTGGACCACAGGCCAGATCCAGGAACTGGAAAAGGACCAAGTAAAAAACAGCTGCAAGTTCGATTTGGCCCATTGTCTGGAGGTTCTCCATCCATGAATTAGAGAAATGGTTCTCAAACTGAGGGGAGTGGAAGGTATTATGTGGGGGACGTGAGGACCACAGTTGGAAAACACCTAACTCCACTCTCTGACTGAGCTGGGGAGACTCTCCAAAATAATGGAAAGGCAAGTGGGGGGAGAGAGGAAGTAACAGAAGGGTGTGAAGAGGGAGAAGGGAAGAGGGAGCAAGGTGTATGTATGTGCATGCAGTGAGAGGAGGGGCTTCAACCACTGTAGACTAGGGATGGGTGAACGCGGTTTGGAAGTTCAGAGTTCGGACCAAACTCGACCAGTTCGGTCAACCGAACCAAACGTCCGAACCAAACTCAATTACCGAACCGAATTTCCGAACTTGGTTCTGTTCGCCCATCCCTATAAGATAATATTCCATTTAGTTCAATGGGGTTTGAATTTCCGAACTCTGTTCGGAAGTTCGGAGTTCGGACCGAACTCAAATAGTTCGGTCGACCAAACCGAACTTCCAAACCAAACTCAATTTTCTAACCTAACCGAACCGAATTTCCGAACTCAGTTCTGTTTGCCCATCCCTCTGTAGACAAGCAAAAGGATGGGCACAGTTCAAGAAAGTTTGAGAACCACTGAATTAGAGCAATAACAAGAAATTATGCTGGTCAACACTGATTCCATTAATTGTCTACTACTACTACTAACCATTTCTATAGCGCTACTAGTCGTACGCCGTGCTGTACAGATAATGCCAATCTCTCTCCAATCTAAGGCTTCAAGGTTTGATCTGAAGTTCATATTCACTAAGAATAAGACACCTGTGCTCTAGTCTGCACTGGCTGCCAATAGCGTTCTGGACACAGTTCAAGGTACAAACTTATAAAGCCCTAAACAGCCTGGGTCCTACATATCTAAAGACCGCCTCCTCTCTTATGTTCCATCATGGCCCCTCAGGTCAGCTGGGGGCACTCTCTTGCAAGTTCCACCAGGTCCAGACATAATGGGCACACAGGCATTTTCGGCGACTGCTTCACAGCTTTGGAACTCTCTGGAGGAATTCCAGTGAACTCTTTGCAACCCCTCTGGAGGTTTGCCAGAGTCCAAGCCTGAGAATTTTCCAGAGGCAATTTAAGACCTATTTATTTGGCCAGGCTTTTAGCAGGCAAGGATAGGGTTTGGGGACAGGGGTAGTTTTAAGTGGGGTTGTTGTAGACTTTTATATTTTTATACTGTAAGCTTCTCTAAGTCATCAGAGAAGGATATAAATGAAAACAAACAAACGAACAAGCATGAAGCTTAATGCAGTTAATGGTTTATTTTATATGTTTTATCCTATTTTTATTGTATTTGTATTCCCATTTGTGAGCCACCCTGAGCTGCCGGAGGCAGGATGGTGGCAAGATACAAAGTAATTAATTATTAATTATCATTTTATTGACAATGTGACTTGTTTGAGATCTGTAGCACTTTATTTTTATTTCAAGAAAAAGATTTATTTCAGTTTATTTATTTATTTCAGTTTTCTTTTATCTCGCAACCCTCCTGCTCACAGAGCAGCTCGGGTCGGCTCACACACACAGTCAACAATTCACAATTTAAAATTCATTAAAAATACTAAAAAGACACTAAAAGGGAAGCCCCAATCCCCCTCTCCCTTATCCCCCCACCCTACCCGTCTCGCTCTCCAAAGGCCCAGTGGAAGAGCCAGGTCTTACACTGTCTTCGGAAAGAGGGGAGGTCTGGGGCCAGGTGGGCCTCCATGACACTCTAGCTCTCATAAAATCCACTAAACATACTTCAAAGCTAAAGACACTTGATCCAGGGAAAGAGGTGTCTGGCAGTTACAATAGGGGTTAACTGCTTCAATTAAGAGGGTACTTAACAGGAGTTACTTAAACTACTTTCCAGTAAACAAAGTTTATTTGCTAAATAAGTGTTTAGGTTTGCCTTGTAGACATGGTCCTGCTTTTGGGCAGTTAGCTTCAGCGCTGAGCTTTCCCAGGGAAGTTTTGACTTCTGGTACAATGAAGAACCAATAAAACTGAGATTGTATGTCCAGGATAAAATATCAGATAGAAAGGAAAATATGCAAGATATTTAGTTTGTGTTGTTAAAGAATACGCAACCAGAAATACGGCACATCTAGGCACGTCTAAAAGTTGCCCGCAGCACTCATGATTTCATGGCGCGAGCAGACAGCAGCGCTTGTCTAAAAACCGCCATAGTCTCAAAAGGAGGTAACACAAGCAATAATTTTGGAACCACTGATTTAGCAGCTACCTTTGCAAAACGGACACTGCCAATTGCATTTGCAGCACTGCAAGGACCCAGGGCACATTCCAATAAACAGTTCAATTGGCATAACAATTCCTTAACTTGCTTTTACTTTGGAATCACTCACACATCAAGTGACTTAAACTGACTGTATTCTGGAGTCAAAGTATGTACTCTGGAAAAATTAGGAGTACATACTCGCCTTTATTATTTTTTAATTTGAAGTATCTGTAATTTGAAGTATTATATGTTTTTAAAATTTTATCCTTGCAAGCCACTTAAAGCTACTTAATGTTGGAGAGGCGGGGTAAAAATAATGTAATAAAATAAACTAAATCTGTAATGTGAACCCTTTTTGTATTTACATGGCAGACTATGGGTGTTTTCAAATATGACGGTGGCCCAGTTTAACGCACTTTAGCACTGTTTAACCTAGAGGCCATAATCACATTGAAAGTTGCCCGCCAAATGTTTCCCTAGGCTGGATCCCTATTCCCTAGGCTAGCCCCCTCCATGGTTGGGATCTGGCCACCAGACCCAGAGTAAAATGGGCACTGTGACCGGGGGAGGGGGGGAGGCTCCCAGGCATCCTAAGGCACTGGGGTGCTGTTTGGGGAATTAGTGATTTCATCCCTGTCACACATTTACCCTCATACAAGGGTCACACCCTTGACATGGACGGATCATTACCTCCTACAGGCCGGTCTCTCGACACACCACCTCCAGAAGGGAAGGAACCAGTTAGGTTGATCTGCCCCCGGAGGCTGATGGAACCTCAATGGTTCCAGGAGGCCCTGGGGGATTTAACATTAGACCCTGACGGTCACTCTGTTGATGAACTCATTCGAGCTTGGAATATCTTGCTCGGGGAAGTCATTGACAGGGTGTCTCCAAGACGTCTCCTACCTCTTTCTCGACACTGCAGGGCCCCCTGGTTTACCGAGGGGCCCAGGTGTATGAAGCAGTTAGGTAGGCGACTGGAGTGACGCTGGTGTTGGGCTCGTGCTGAATCCAACTGACTTCTCCGTAGGGCCCATTTGCAGTCCTACATTGAGGCTGTGAGGACAGCAAAGAAAAAATTCTTTGCCGCCCTCATAGTGTCTGCAAAGTTGTGTCCAGCTGAGCTGTTCCAGGTGGTTCAGGGGCTGGTCAGTCTGACCTCCCTTTGCCTGGACAGGGACTTGTCCCAGGCCCACTGTGAGGAGTTTGCCACCTACTTTGCAGAGAAGATCGCTTGGATCCAGAGCAACTTTGACACTGGATTGGGGGCAGTAGAAGTGGAGCATGAGGTTATGAAGGCCTCGTCTGGTCCAGCTTCCTGGGATGAGTTTCAGGGAGTGATGCCAGCCAATGCTGCGGGTGTTCTGGGGTCTGTGAGAGCCACTAGTTGTGAACTAGATACATGCCCATCCTGGTTGGTGAAGGCCTCTGGGGAGACTTTGGGAATGGTGCTGGCAAGGGTAATCAACGCATTCTTCAGCAGGGAGTTTGCCCCCCAGTCTCAAGGAGGCTGTGGTGCGCCCCCTGCTGAAGAAACCATCCTTGAATGTGGACGCACTCGCCAGTTACTGACCTGTCTCTAACCTTCCCTTTTTAGGGAAGGTTATTGAACGGGGAGTGGCACTGCAGGTGCATCTCAACAGCATCAGTTTCCTTGATCCATTTCAATCTGGGTTCCATCCTGACTATGGTACAGAGACGGTGTTGGTGGCCTTTGTGGACGATCTCCACTGGGAGATAGATGCAGGGCGTTCAACACTTCTGGTCCTGCTAGATCTCTCAGCCGCTTTTGACACAGTGGACCATGGGCTGCTGTTAAGATGATTGCGAGCCCTGGGGGGTCTGGACGGGACTGTTCTTGAATGGTTCCACTCATTCCTCTCAAGGAGAAGCCAGCGGGTTGTCCTGGGGGCTGAATCTTCCAGCCCCCGAACCCTGGATTGTGGCATGATGCAAGGTTCTATCCTGTCTCCATTATTGTTTAATGTATATATGCAGCCCTTGGGGGAGATCGTGAGAGAGTTTGGTGTGCATTGCCACCAATATGCTGATGATACCCAGCTTTACCTCTCTTTTTCAACTGATCCAGGTCCTGCCATCTCAGTACCGCCCCAATGTTTGGAGGCCGTAATGGATTGGTTGTGGCAGAGCAGACTGAGGTTCAATCCTGATAAGACGGAGGTAATGGCGGTGGGTAGGGCAAAGGAGGTGTCAGCTCCTCTCGTAGAGGGGATTTGCCATCCCGTAACCCAGCAGGTTCGGAGTCTGGGAGTATTGTTGGACTCAGATCTCCGCCTGGATCGACAGGTGGAGACGGTGGATAAAGGTGCCTTCCGCCAGCTGTATGTGGTGCGGAGACTGCCTCCATATATTTCCAGACCTGACCTGGCCACCCTCATCCATGTCTTCCATCACCTCGAGGCTGGACTACTGCAACGCGCTCTACATGGAGCTTCCCTTGATGCTGATCTGGAGGCTGAAGCTAGTGCAGAATGCCATGGTCCATCTCCTTACTGGGGTGGGCTGCAGGGAGCACATGACACCTGTGCTCCGGGCTCTGCACTGACTGCCTATAAAGCACTGGATCGATGAGAGCATATTACTCCTGTGCTCCTCACGCTGCACTGGCTGCCTATAGTGTACCGAGCCTGATTTAAGGTGTTGGTTTTGGCCTACAAGGCCCTACATGGTCTTGGCCCATCGTACCTCAGGGACCGCCTCACCCTCCATGCCCCAGAGTGACCCCTTCAGTTCACCAGGGGTGCCTTTTTGGAGGTCCTCCGTGTAACACTGGGGGCCACAATGGAGAGGGCATTCTCGGTGGTCATGCTGCATTTATGGAACTCCCTCCCGGAGGAAGCCTGTCTGACCACAAGTTTATCGGTCTTCCACCAGGCCTGCAAAACCTGGCTGTTCTCCCAGGCCTTTGGAGGATGGAGGGTAGATTGGATTATAACTCTGGGGGTGGTTGTTTTTAGAGGGTTTTAAAAGTTGATATTCTTGTGTTTGATTGTTATTTTAGATTATAGTTTTATGTTGTATGCCACCCCGAGATGCCTTGGACATGAGGGGGCCAGCTAATAAATAAATAAATAAATAAATAAATAAAGGGCTCATCCTGTCAGGGTAAGGTAACCCCAGGGGCCTCGCAGTAGTGGAGTCCCTAGTCTTGGCCTCCAAGCCACCCCTACAGCCAAGCTTACACCACCCATAATATAGATAGTTCAGTTAATGTGGGGTAAAAGCCCCTGTATTTAGAACCCTTCTGGGGTTCTAAATACAGTTCCTTTGAGTCTCTATACATTATAGGGCTACAGCCCCTCTTAGTCCATGGACCCTCTGGGTCTCTATAGTCCCAGGTGGTCCTGAGCTGGGCAGATCCCACCTGGTGTGAGTGAGTCTCCTGCTCCATTATTTATTTTATTTTTATTTTAAAGAATTTCTTACCCTGCCCATCCTGCCACAGGCAGCTCTGGACAGCTCACAATTCATCAATAAAAACACATAAAACACTCAAAAACAAGGAGGAATTAAAATATCCCAAACCACTCCCCACCCTAACATATTTCCCCCACCCTCCCTATCCTCCCCATCAAAGGCCAGGTGGAACAGCCATGTCTTACAGCAGCATCGAAAAGAGGGGAGATCTGGGGCCAAATGGGCCTCCACCAGCAGGGAGTTCCACAGCCGCAGAGCAGCCACTGAGAAGGCCCTCCTCATCGTGGCTCCCTGACAGATCCCACAAATAGGTTGGGCCAAGGCCATTTAGGGCTTTATAGGCAAGCACCAACACCTTGAATAGGGCCCAGAAGACTACAGGCAGCCAGTGAAGAGACCGAAGAACCAGTGTAATATGTTCCTGGCGGTCCAGTCCCACCAGGAAACGGGCCACCGCATTCTGCACCAGCTGCAGTCTCCAAATCATCACCATGGGCAGCCCCACATAGAGCGCATTACAGTAGTCAAACCTAGAGGTGATGAAAGCATGGATGACAGTGGCCAGATCAGAGTCTGAGATGTATGGCTGAAACCAACGCATCAGATGTAATTGGCAAAAGGCACTCCTTGCCACAGACTCCACCTGAGCATCCAAGCAGAACTGCGAGTCAAAACCACTTATCGGCTAGTCTCTAACATTCCCTTTTGAGGGAAGATTATTGAACGGGCTGTGGCACGGCAGCTCCAAGAACACCTGGACCATACCTGTTTCCTTGACCCCTCTCAGTCTGGGTTTCAGCCTGGGTATGGTACAGAGACTGCATTGGTGGCCTTGGTTGACAATCTCCGTCTGGCGTTGGACCAGGATCATCAGACCTTACTGGTCCTGCTAGACCTTTCAGCTGCATTCGACACAGTCGATCATGAGGTGTTGGTGACTCACCTGCGAGACTGTGCTGGGATTGGCGGGATGGCCTTGGACTGGTTTCATTTATTCCTGGCTGGGAGAACTCACCAGGTGGTCTTGCATGAGTGTACGTCTTCCCCCAGGACCTCACGTGTGGAGTCCTGCAGAGTGCCATTCTGTCCCCGCTCTTGTTTAACATCTATATGCAGCTATTAGGGGAGATTGTGAGAGGGTTTCAGGGCATGCAGTGTCATCAGTATGCTGATGACACTCAGCTCTACCTCTCTTTTTCCATCGACCCAGGCCATGCAGTCTCTTTATTTTCCCAGTGCCTGTCGGCTGTGGGGGCTTGGATGAGGTTGAGCCATCTGCAGCTGAATCCTGACAAGATGGAGGTGATGTTGGTGGGTGAGGGCCTGGGGGGCCTGGGAGTGGCTGAATCTCCTCTTGTGGGGGGGGAGGGGTTCACCCTCCCATGGTCCCGCAGGTATGGAGTCTGGGTGTGCTCCTCGATTCACGGCTCAGCCTGGAATCTCAGGTTGTGGTCATGGCGGGGAGTGCATTTCAGCAGTTACATCTTGTCCGGCGGCTTCAGCCATATCTCTCAGACTCTGACCTTGCCACTGTCATTCATGCCTTCATCACCTTAATGCTGGATTACTGCAACGCGCTCTATGTGGGGCTGCCCAAGAAGCTGGTCCAGAGGCTACAGCTGGTTCAGAATTCTGCGGCCCATCTCCTTACTGGGGTGGGCCGCAGGGAGCACATGACATCTGTGCTCTGGGCTCTGCACTGGCTGCCTATAAAGCACCGGGATAGGTTCAAGGACCTGGTTTTGACCTTCAATGTCCTTCACGGCCTGGACCCTGCCTATCTGCAGGATCACCTCACTCCCCATGTGCCGGTGCGACCCCTGAGATCATCCATGCGGGCCTTTTTGGAGGTTCCCCAGGTGAGACGGGTGGCCACTGATGTGAGATCTTTTTCAGTGGCCCCTGTGCTGTGGAACTCGCTCACAGAGGAGACTCGGTTGGCCCCCACCCTCCTGTCATTTCAGCATTTGTGTAAGACCTGGCTGTTCTGCCAGGCTTTTGCCAAGGGGGGGGGTAGGGTTTGGGAGGGAGGTTGAGTTTTATGATTTGTTTTAAAATTTGTGGATTTGTTTTTAGATGTCTTATTGTTGAATTTTTTTGTGTTGTTCATTGCCCCGAGCTCCCTTTGGGCAGGAGGGGCAAGATATAAGTTTTAAATAAAGAAATAAACAAATAAAGAAATAAAATAAAGAAGCACCCCCAGACTCTGTACCTGGGGAACCAGCAGAAGGCAGATCCCATTGATGACGGGAACCATCATCCCCGTCGCCTTGCCCACCAGCATCACCTCCGTCTTGTTGAGATTCAGCTTTAGTCAATTCACCCTCATCCAATCTCCCACAGCTGCTAGACACCAGGTAAACACAAAGACTGCCGGGCCTGGGTCCGATGAAAAAGAGGTAAAGCTGGCTGCCATTAGCATATTGATGACACCACATGCCAAACCTCCTAACCACCTCGCCAAGTGGCTGCTTATACACGTTGAATAGGAGAGGGGACAAAAAAGAACCCTGGTTTCTTGAGCAAGGGCCGCACCACCACCTCTTTAAGGCAGCCCGGCACCCTGCCCTCCCTAAGGGAGACACTGACCACTCCCGCCAGCAACAGCCCCGTCGTCTCCCGGCAGGCCTTAAACAGCTAGGACGGGTAAGGGTCCAGTTCACAACAGGTATCCCTAACAGCCCCAATAACATCCTCCGCATCGGTAGGGGTCATCAACTGAAACTGATCCCACAAACATGGACCAGGCAGGGCTTCCAAAACCTCAAATTGCCCCACTGCAGGAAATGCAGCATCAAAACCATGATGAATCTGAGCGATTTTATCTGAAAAATAATCCACAAACACGTCACAGCGGGCACTAGATGACTCTACTCCAAGGTGGAGGGAGGCCGGACTGACAAGCCCCCGCACCACCCGGAACAGCTCTGCTGGATGGAATTTAGCAGATGCTACGAGGGCAGCAAAAAATTATTTTTGCTGCCCTCATAGTCAAGGCATAGGCTCGTAAACTCGTTGTATATCATGACCTATTAGCTTCAGCACGTGAACGGTACCACCGTCGCTCCAACTGCTGACCCTTTTGCTTCAGCACCCACAGCCCCTCCAAAAACCAGGGAGGCATGCGGTGCTGCTGCCTGGGAAGCGGACATCTTGGAGGCATCTGATCAATGGCCTCCATCAGCAATCCAGATCAGAAGGAATATTTATTAATTTATTTATTATAAAATATGTATGCCGCCGCCCCCTCCTGCTAAAAGCATCTCGGGGCATCTAACAACATATTAAAACAGATTAAAAAACAACAGTAATACAATGAAAAACCCCACAGTAAAACAAATTACCCCCTACCCCACCCTCACCCAAATCACCCAACCCATCTCCCTCGGGAAAGGCACGGCGGAACAACCAGGTCTTACATTGTCTATGGAAAGAGGGGAGGTCGGTGGTCAGGTGGACCTCTAGAGGGAGGAAGTTCCACAGCCACAGCATAGCCACAGAGAACGCCCTCCGCAAGTTCGACACCCGTGAAACCCAGGGGAACTCAAGAAGGGTGCCCCCAGACGACCACAGGGGCCAATCCAGGATCCGGCAGGTGAGGCGGTCCTGCAGATAGGCTTGGCTCAGGCCGTTTAGGGCATTAAAGGTCAACACCAACACCTTGAATTGGGCCCGGAAGACTATTGGCAGCCAGTGCAGAGAGCAAAGCATTGGTGTAATGTGCTCGCGTTGGCCCGTCTCCATGAGGAGACGAGCCTCCGCATTCTGTACCAGCTGCAGTCTCCAAACCAATAACAAGGGTAGCCCCAAGTAGAGTGCGTTACAGTAGTCCAGTCTCGAGGTAATAAAAGCATGGACAATTGTGGCCAGATCCGAGTCCGAGACATACGGCTGAAGCCAACACGCCAGATATAATTGGCAAAATGCCCCCTTCACCACAGCTGTCACCTGGACATCCAGGCAGAGCTGTGGGTCCAGGAGAACCCCCAGACTCCGAACCTGAGATACCAGGGCAGGACGGACCCCATCAATGATGGGGGCCACCACTCCTCCAGCCTTCCCCACAACCATCCCCTCCGTCTTGTTGGGATTTAACTTCAGGTGGCTCACCCTCATCCAATCCCTCACAGCCGTCAAACACCAGGTAAGCAACGAGACTGCCAGGCCTGAGTTGGATGAAAAAGAGAGAGATATCTGGGTGTCATCAGCATATTGATGACACCATACGCCAAACTCCCTAACAACCTCCCCCAAAGGCTGCATATACATATTGAACAAGAGAGGGGACAAGATAGAACCCTGTGGGACTCGACACGTGAGGCCCCAGGGAAAAGATGAAGAATTACCCAGGACCACACGTTGGGTTCTTCCAGCCAGGAAAGAGCGAAACCATTCAAGAACGGTCCCGCCAATCCCTGCCCGGTCTCGCAGCTGAGTCACCAACAACTCGTGATCAACAGTATCAAATGCACCCGAGAGATCTAACAGGATTAACGGGGTTGAATGACTCCGATCCAACTCACGGGAGAGGTCATCAACCAAGGCAACAAGCGCAGTCTCCGTGCCATATCCCGGACGAAAGCCAAATTTTGAGGGATCGAGAAAATTAATCCAGTCCAGATGTTTCTGCAGCTGCCAAGCCACCACCCGTTCAATAACCTTCCCTAAGAAGGGAAGGTTAGAGACCGGCCGATAGATGGCCAGGATGCCAACATCCAATGATGGCCTCCTTGAGACAGTCTGGCACCCTGCCCTCCCCAAGAGAGGTATTGACAATCCCCACCAGTAACAGCCCTAATGTCTCCTAGCTGGCCATGACCAGCCAGGACGGGCATGGATCTAGTTGACAATAAGTGGTTCAAACAGTCCCAAGAGCATCCCCGCATCTGAGGGCAACACATCCTGAAATTCATCCCACAAAACAAGACAAGACATGCTTCTCCCCTCCTAACCTACTGATTCTGGCTCACCTACTGTTAAAAATGTTGCATCAAAACTGTCGTGGATTTGAGCAATTTTATCCACAAAAAAGTCCACAAACAAATCACAGCGGGCATTTGATGACTCTAAATCCAGGCGGAGGGAGGCCGGACTGACCAGCCACCTCACTACCCAGAAAAGCTCTGCTGGGTGGGACTTAGTGGCTGCAACGAGGGCAGCAAAGAAAACTTTCCTTGCTGCCCACACCGCCACGGCATAGGTAGGCAATCAGACTCTATGCCACAATTGGTCAAATTCAGCATGCAAGTAACGCCATCGCTCTAACTGCCACCCTTCCCGCTTCATCTGCCGCAGCTTCTCTGTATACCACAAGGACCTGTGTTGTCGGCAGTTTGGGAGCAGATGCCTAGGAGCCACCCGGTTGATGGCCTCCACCAACATGGAATTCCATATGGTCATGAGGTCATTGAGTGAGCAGCCATCGAGATGAGAGGAAACATCCCCTAGAGCAGTGTGTGGAACCTTCCAGGTTCCATAAGCAGTCAGGAGAGAACCATCCTAACCAGTTCCGCACCCTCCCAGGGGCCGACATGCACCAGAATACCAGCCCGGAGGAGATAATGATCCGTCCATGACAAGAGCACTTATGACACCTCCCCCACTAACGGATCCCCTGCCTCAAGGCCTGTGCAAAATATCATGTCCAAGGTATGTCCTCCAACATGTATGGGGCCCACCATTCTCTGAGACAGGCCCATGGTAGCCATGGCAGCCATGAACTCATGCTCTGCCCCTCCAAGACTGGCGTCGGCATGGATATTAAAGTCCCCCAGGACTATCACCCTCGGGGATCACAAGACCTCCTCCAACACCAGCTCAGTCAGTGCGAGTAGGGAAACTGCCATACAGGTGGGTGCCCCATATATCAGAAGTATCCCTACTCTGTCTCCGTAAAAATCCAACACCAGAGGAAGGTTCTATATACCCATGAAAACTTGCAGAAAAATCTCCTCACAGAGAATGTATCCTTAAAAATAATGGCTACACCACCCCTCCACCCCCAGCCGAGACTGATGCTGTATGGAGTACCCAGCTGAAACAAGGTCAGCCAATACAGGCCCCGACTCAGTGTCCAACCAGGTCTCCATAATACATGCGAGCTCGGGTGCCTGGTCCAGGATCATCTCCCGGACAGTAGTTGACTTACTGGCTACCGACCTCGTATTTACCAGCAGCAAACCAAGGTCAGAGGCCCTCTGATTCCCGATCATCTCACCATCTGCCTGGTGGCCATTAAGCAGGAAAGGAATATAACATCTGTCCCGTCTCACAGATCTAATTCGCCTCCCAGAAGGACCATAATTCCCCTGGCCCACAATGACCCATATAGCTGTGGACTCACGCCCCCCCGGTCCACCCCCAACCTCCCACCCATTCCCCCAAGGGAGACCCCCACCAACTAATACACCTCGTACCCTCCTCTTGCATAGGAGGGTAACTCCCTCCCCAGGGGACTGCGCCCCTCCCTCACACCAAGGGGGCCAGCCCCTCCCCTCCTAACCCAGTCCCCTTGCCCTCATTCCACACACCCCATACCCTCCTCTGCCACAGGAGAGTAACCCCCCCTCCCCAAAGGGCTGCACCCCTCCCTCATACTGAGGGGTCCAGCCCCTTCCCCCCAACCCAGTCCCTTCGTCCCTCACTCACACAATGCAAACAAGCCATCCCCCACCACCACCCCCTCACCCTAAAACAACTATACCCCTTACCCGCTGTTAGTACCCTCCCAGTCCTGCTAAGGGCCATGCCTAAGGGACCTTTGACAGTGGCCCTTAAGCACGTGACCTGTGGCACACGCCTGCAGCTCCTCCAAGCAGCAGGCCTCTTAATCCATCCCTTTGCCCAAATGTCCTGGGAAAGCCCTGGGCCCGCCTCCCTCTCCTCCCACAGGGGAGGAGGGACAGAGTGTCACCTGGGGCCTGAGCCTAAGGCTGGGCAGCTGGAACTCCCAGAGGAGGGATGAGCCCCAGAAAGGGCTCCCAGCCCCTGAAGCAGCAAGCAGGGCAGGCAGACAGCAGAGCGGTAGGTGGTCTCAGTGGCTCTGCCAAGCAGCAGGCCTCTTATCTCCCTCCCCTGGCCCAAATATTCCCCAAAGCCTCCCAGAACCATTCTGGTTCCATCAGTCTATGGGGATGGACCACTCTAATTAGTTCCATACCCATCCGGGGGCAGACATGGGCCAGGAGAGAGGTCTGCAGGAGGTAATGGTTTGTCCATGACAAGGGCAAAGCTGATATCTTCTCCACCAATGGACACCCCCCCCCACCTCAAGGCCAGTGCAAAACACAAGGTCTAAGGTATGCCCCCCCTGATGTGTCAGATGCTGACCATCTGGGACAGGCCCATGGCTACCATGGTGGCTATTAACTCATGCTCCACACCCCTAAGTTTGGCGTCAGCGTGGATGTTGAAGTCCCCCAAGACTATCGTCTTCTGGGACCGCAGCACCACCCCTGACACCAAATCCGCTACAGCATGTAGGGAGGCTGCCATACAGCCTCCCTACATGCTTGTATACTGCACACGGTATACAAGCAGCACTCCCAACTGTCCCCTGCCAAATCAAACACCAGATGGAAACCCTCAATACCCAATATGGATTGCACCGGATACTTCCAAACAGCCCAACACTCCCTAAAAATCATGACTACAGCCCCCCATCCCTCCAACCGTGGTTGATACTGTGCAGAATACGCAGCTGGAACAAGGTCAGCCAAGATAGGCCCTGACTCAGTGTCCAGACAGGTTTCTGTGATACATACGAGGTCGGCTGCATGGTCCAGGATCAATTCCTGGACTGTTGTTGCTTTATTTGCTACCAACCTCACATTTACCAGCATCACAACGCGGTCAGGGGCCCTCTGATCCGGAACCACCTAGCCTACTGCTAAAGGGGTAGTGAGAGGGACAGATACTAAACACCTGTCCCTCTGTACAGCTCTAACATTCCCTGAGTAAGGAGCATATCTCCCTCGTCCCATCACAACCCCAATGGCTGTGTCACAGACACATCCAAACCGGCCCCATCCCCGGCCACCCCTGGCTGCCCCGCCCCGGTCAAGGGGAGGATACCCACCCCCAATCCCACATTTCCACCTCTAGTACACCCCCCCTAACCATATCCTGCCCCATAACCTGCATTCCCTCCACCACCCCAATTCTAACCCCCTACCTCCCAAAAGATACCTACTGTCAACTAAAAACACTAAAAGATTCACTAAAAAAGTCCCATACCCCATCCCCCACCCAAGGGCACACGCCCAAGGGCCCTTACCTCTGCCACCGGGAGGGGGGTAAATCCTTGAAGGCTCATTACCAGCCCCTGCCACAGGCAAGCAACGAGGTACAAATGTGGGGAAGGGGAGGGAGGTGAACCCAACTGGCTTCAGCCCCCCTGCAGAGCTGTCAGCGGTGTCACAGCAGCGGCCAACAGGCACCCTGCTTTCAAGCCCCTGCTGGGCCGACACTTCACTGGAAGCTGCTGGGGAAAGGTCTTGGCCCCGCCCCTCTCCCTCTGCCACCAGGAGAGGGGGAGGGTAAATCCCCTGAAGGTTTGTCCCTGCCACAGGTCAACAACGAGGTACAAATGTGGGGGATCTCTGTAGTACAGCAGGCTGGGTTAAGATGAAGAAGGAGCTCCTTCTCCTTTGACCCCCCCAACACCAGACTGAGCTCAGGCCCTTTATAGGCCTTGAGCATGGTCAGTTCAATACAGGCTTACTGAGCATGTCAAGGGACTGACACCGCTTTTATACGAAGCGCTGAAAAGCGCCTCCTGAGCCCCGCGTTGAGAGAAAAGCCACATGGGAAGTGTTTACATGCTCCCCGTGCTGCCGGACGTGATGTGCTCCACGTTGCCGGCAGCGGCAGTAGCTGTAGATGTGGTGCTTTGAAGAGATGTGTTCTGAAAGCCTAAGGCACTTTTCAGCACCTCATTTAAAAGTGATGTAAGTTTCTGGATGCTTCTCTGAGCTCTACTGAGCATGCCCTTGGACTTAGGCCACTTTCAGACTTTCCCCTCCCTCCCCCCCCCCCACATATATTCTGACTGCGGGAGGGAATGTGCAGCCAGGATATGTGTGCGGTGCTGCTGGTCTGAAAGCCCCCCACGCCCTCCTCCTGCTCTGTATCTCTGTGGGTGTTTGCCAGCAAAACCGCACAGGGGGCCTTTCAGACTGGCAGCACATCACGCATATCCTTGCTGTGCATTCCCTCCCGCAGCCATAATATGCATGGGAAAGGGGGGGAGGGGAAGGTCTGAAAGTGGCCTAAGTCTCTGCGAGTCTCTGAAGTCTCAACTGCGCATTAGGCGTGTGTGACTTTCGTTCTATCAATAACAAAAACAAAATATGTTGACAAACTCAAAAACGACAAAAAATAATAACAAAATCAATAACAATAATGAAAGTCATTATTGATTTTGTTATTGCTTGGTAGCCTGGCAGTTGTTTTTTGGAGTGAAATGTGGAGAGGGGAGGAGGGAGCAGATATCTTGGAGCCAGAAACAGTGTTGAACTCTTGAACTGGGAGGGAAAGGATCTGATGGATGTATCTCTGGCCAATGAGCAGTACAAGCAGATCCCAGCAGTTGAATGGCACCCTGTGATTCCTCAATGCCTCTGCCTCCTGGAACCAATCAGGATGGCTCTGGGGGAGGGCACTGCAACCCTTAATATTGTAAGTCTGGGGTGCTTCACTCTATGTTAGCTCTCTTGCTTTTCAGGGTGCGTTTGCAGAAGCTGCTGGTGCTTGCAGTAGAAATCCTCCCATATATATATATATATATATATATATATATATATATATATATATATATATATATATAATTCCCTTCCCTACCACCCAATACTTATTCCTTAGAGAGAGAGAGAGAGAGAGAGAGAGAATAGAGATGGAATAGAGATAGTAAATATATATATAATATTTATTCCTCGGCTAGCTTTCGCCATAGCCAAAAGTAACATAAAATATAAACAACAATGCTTTACAAAATTTTAGGCACAATAAAATCACACACAAACCAAGGCATACAATCCACCTTGCTGTAAATACATTGTATATAAATTAATTATTTAACTCGTTATTACGCCAGGGTACCCCCCCAAACACGGGAGCGGCACACACGGGCATCACCAATCACTTATTAAGGCAAAAAAAATAAAAAAAATAAGTCAAAGACTAATCGGGAGATCAATCTAGGTCAAAGGCAGACCCTTCTCATAGGAGCATCCCTCCATGGGCGTATAATAGTTTTCAGCCAGTACCCTAATCGCGAAGTTTGCCACCACTCTTGCCCTACTTGGGTCGTTCCCATTCAAAAGGAATTGCAACCACTCTTCCTCCACCCGGCACCTCGGTTCCAAGCCTCCACTAATCTTCAGTAGATCTTCTCTCAATTCCTTAAGGGCTGGGCAGTATAGTAAAATGTGGATCATTGAATCAAGTACCGCCCCATCACATCTCCTACAAACCCTTAAGTTTTTTGGTATTTTGTGGTATCTACCCTCCACCAATGCTGAGGGAAAGAGGTTACATCTCAATAGCGTCAAAACCCTTCGCTGCTTATCATTAGCCCAAGAAAGATACTCGGGAAGAGAGCCTTTTGGATATAACAAGTGATAATCAGGGGCTATCCTTTGGGCAGACAACGCTGCTAGCTCTATTTGCAGCTCCTGATCATACAATCTTTGTTTTATTTTTGCAATCATCTGCAAATATCCTAGGGAACTTAAGTCCTCTTTAGCCAACCCCATGTTAGAATAGATTTGTTCAGTATTTTGTACCCATTTAACCACAAACCTATCTTCGATGATCACAGCAAGGAGGGATCGTGGATTAAACCGTGATACCACTACCTTGAGCCAAAATTTAAGGAGCGCCAAAGTAGCCTGAACACGACTAGACCGCATGGCTAGCTCCGCTCTTAATAACACTTGTGGAGCACCTCTTGGAAGCCCTAGTATCACTCGCAAGAAAATATTCTGTGGGAATTCCAGCCTAGCTAACATATTTCCACCCCAAACTGGCACAGCGTACAAAAGCTGAGGAATTACTTTTGCCTTAAAGAGGCAGAGGGCAGGGCCCACTAGTTTCCCTCCCCGTGAAAAGTAAAATCTTAACAGTGCCTTTGAAGAGGTCCGGGCCTGAAGCAAGGCGGCCTTACAATGAGGGATCCAGCTTCCGGAGGAAGCAAAAATAACCCCAAGATATTTAAAGGCCCGCACTTGCGCTATTATAACCCCATTTATATGCCACCTATGATGGCGTTTTATTCTACCCGCCACCAAAACCTTTGTCTTATCATAGTTTATATGTAACTTTTCTTGGTCACAGTATTGGGCAAAATGTTGCATCGCCCGTCTCAACCCAACTTGGGTCAAGGACAACAACACTGTATCGTCCGCATATAAAAGTAACGCCAGTTTTCTTGGGCCCAATTTTGGGGCATGAGAGTCCACTTCTTGCATATGGGGAATCAGGTTGTTTAAATAAAGATTGAAAAGGGCTGGCGCAAGGAGGCAGCCCTGTCTAACCCCCCTCTGAACCCTAATAACATTAGAGAGGGTTCCACTCCTGCCCATCCGCACCTGGAGAGTGTTGTTTGAGTGTAGTTTTATTATCAAAAATAACAAACGACCATCAATCGAGGAGCTAGCTAATTTAATCCACAATTGCTCCCTATCTATAGAGTCGAAAGCGGCCCTCAAATCAACAAAACAGCAATAGAGCGATGAGGATTTTGCTGGCTCACGGGTGTATTTGGAGAACAATAGATTGAGGACAAATGCGTGATCAAGTGTAGATTGACCGGCCCTGAATCCCGCCTGCTCCGGGAAGATGATATCACACTCGTCCATCCAAAATAGGAGTTTATCCAACAGATATCTCGAGTATAATTTCCCAACTACAGACAAGAGACTAATAGGCCTATAATTTGAAGGGTCCCCAGAGTCCCCCTTCTTAAATATCGGGACCACAATACTCTGGAGCCAGTGCCTAGGGAACTTGCCAGAGATATTAAGGGATGAAAAAAGCGGGGCAAGTATCTCTGCCCACCAGTCCGGGTTCTGTCTTATCAACTCCGCAGGGATATAATCAATTCCTGGGGCTTTCCCTTCTTTAAGGGCACCAATCAACTCTCTAACCTCCCCCACCGTAACTGGGGGCCATTCCTGGAATCTACTCTCTGGTCGAACTTCCATCAAAATACTAGGGGAGGATGGCCCAGAGAACAAGGAGGTGAAGTGGCGTTCCCATTCTGCCACAGGGGGGGACGACCCCTGAATTGAACCACTCCTACCCCAAATATCAGTGATTAATGACCAGAACTTCCTACCATCTTTGGCCAGTACTGCCTGGTTCAGCAGAGACCATTGTTTCTCATGGAAGTCTCTTTTCTTTTGTTCCAGAAATTTCTTATATTGTCTCCTTTCATAGCAGGCCACCCTTCTGTTTACTATCGTTGGCCTTCGTTTCAACCTTTTAATTATCCTCTGTAAGGCACCCCTTGCCGCTACGCATGAGGCATCAAACCACCCCTGCGTCTTAATAACAGGAAGAACTGATGGACTAAAGTATAGCCGTTGTGCTAACTCATCCGTCAAAAATTCAAAAGCTTCCTCCACGCCCTCTACAGCCCTGAGGATCAGATCACTTAGAGCACTAGCCCTTGAGGATTTTAAATATTCCACACAGTCCCTAAGGACTGACGGCGACCATCTCCGTTGAGTTCTCCCTACCCTCCCCTGCTCCTGGGTCACCCTACTCGAGGACAATATACCCTTACCCTATTCAATAAGAAAAAACCCCTAATCCTCAGCTCCAAAGGGAAGTGATCCGATTCAACTGAAGACAGTACTCTAAGCTCGAGACCCCCACATATATAAGTTTCCTGCATCATCAGATAATCTATTACACTAACCCCGTTGGGGGAATAATAGGTGAAGTTACCCTCAAGATCCCCTGGTAGAATCCCATTCAGTATCGTCAAATACAGGTCTCTAAGGAACTGTTGAAAAATCGGTGCCCTAGAGCATGTAACTCGATCCTTTGATTGACGAATGTTGTTGAAAGGGGGGACAATTATGGAATCTAGACCCAAGATGCTCCCATCCACTGACGGGTTACCAACATGGGTATTCAGATCTCCACCGACTATCAGCATAGCCCCAGGGAACCTAACTAGAGCCTCCCGAATGGCAGACCTCATCTGCTCCCAAATATCCACTGAATAATATACTGAGGACGAGGGGGGCATATATACATTAGCTACCAGTAGCCCCTTACCCTCCAGGGACACACAAATCCATAAACCAAATTGCGATTCCACCGAGGCGAGGGAGTACACCTCCTCAAATAGTGAGTTCCGTAACAGGAGGGCTAACCCTCCACTAAGCCGCCCTTTGGTCTTAAAGGATCTGGCAGGGGAAACAAACACGTCAAATCCTTCAACCTGGATGGGTTGATTCACCCAAGTTTCCTGTAGCAGCAGAATATCACACTGACTAGACAAGGTCTTAAACTCCTGCCCATACTGGCGGTCTCTCCACCCCGATACATTCCAACTCACAATTTTTAAGGTAGACTCCTCTCTCCCCCACAGTCAGTTATCCTCTATCACTAAGATTTCCCCTTGGTCCTGCCAGTTTACAGCTCCACCAGAGCCCTCCAGCTGGCCTAAATCCTGGGGGCACACTGGAGAGACCGGCGCTTGTCTCCTAAACTCAGATGTACTTATATGGATCTCCCGACCAACACCGTCGACCTCATTCACCTTCACTAAACCCCTTGGGGCTTGCCCAGATACAAACTCCTGTACAGCTCCCCCTTCACAAATACTAATCCTGCCCTCCTCCATATTATCACAAGCTGTAGCTACCATACTGGGGGCCCTATCCCCCTGGGCAACCCCCATGTAATTCCCAGGGAGGAGTGGAAGCAGCCAATCATCCGCCCGTGGGGGTGAGCTACTTATCGCCTGCTGTGGGGCTAACCTCCGTACTCTGGGTGGTGGAGGGATATTAGACCATCCCCCCCTAGCTCCCTCAACACTAAGATCCTCAATTTCGAAGCAATGGGGGTGCATATGGTCTAACAATAATTCATCCAAAGGGACTGCAATAGCTGGTGAAGATGGAAGTATCCCCAATTTAGGGGATAAATTGCCATGCCCATTCGCCCCCTGTTGCTTAGAAAATCTCCCAATCTGGAGGTAAATTCCCTCCATCTGTTCCAAGAAGGTTACTTGTTCAGTTGGTACCATATTCCTTTGTTTATTGGCCCCTACTAGTGCCTGGTCCCTCAGTTTATTTTGGGCCTTAGACCCCAACTTTCTATCTATACTCTTATCCCCTTCCATTTGCAATAAGTTGTTTTTGGTATTAACCGGGATACCAGTATCCATCTTTTCCTCAGTTTGGGGCGCAATAAGGTGAGATTTAACATGGCGCCTCCTTAGATCTCTGGCCAGCACATCAATTTTAGGGGTTACAACAACCCCCTTTACTCCCTCCAGGGAGTTAGCTTTTATCCCTATCCTACTTGTCTGGCTTTGGCTTTGGCTTTGGGGCCCTCCCTTTAAACGGGCCAACTCTAGGCCACTATCTATCGGGGCCCCGTAATTTTGGCGCATACGGCTCTAGCTACAAAAACGTTACTATCCTTCAAAATATCCGCCTGCTGGAATATTAAATCAACCAACTCCTGGTCATTGAATAGTACGTTTAGAGTCCACCTATCCTTTCTGACACATAAGTGTTCAATTGATACGATGTCATGCCTAATCACCACTTCCTGTAGGAGGAGCCTAAGATGCTCTGCAATATCACGACTAGTATCCCAAGAGGGCAAATAGCCTGGTGGCAAAGGAAAGACCGAAAAAATTATATTTAAGGGGAGTTTGGAATATGTTGCTAGATCCACCCATGGAAGGTTTTCAACTTTGCCAACCTTACCATCTGTATCCACCAAATCCAACAAATCCCCCCGAGGGAGGTCTCCTAGGGGTTCCCCATTCATGGCAGCCTGGTTCATATGTGCGGGACTAGGCCCCTGGGGCCGGTAAGTCTCCCTCGTTAAAGGAGCAAAGCACCTTGTAGTTTTTTGGGGGGGAACTGTGGCCAGCCGTTCTCTGACCTTATCTCCCACCTCCCTATTTGATCCTGGAACAGCAGCCCGGACCAGAGAAGTTATTGTTCCTAATTCTGCCGTGACTCTATTGAGTTGATGGAAAACATAACGCATTGAAGAAGCCGTTAAAAGGACATGATCTGCCAAACAAGACATCATGGAATTAGGCTTATCGGGCTGCACATATGGGGAGGTGGATGCTGGAACATTTCCACCTATCCTCATACCCGGCGTCGAAGCACATTGTGGGCCCCCTGGCAAAGCACTAGTACACCCCGACTCTCCCATAAGTGGAGACGGGTCATGTGGATCTATATTTAGTACTCGTCTATTATCAACAAATTGTATGGGCCCCTGCATTGGGAGATAGAAATCTATTCTCCGCTGCTTTGAGTTTTTGGAGTAGGGGGACACTCCCCGATCCACCTCAGGTCTTAATCTTTTCCCAGGTGCCATTACAAAAACTAGCTTCCCTACCTAGCCCGAATTACTCCTATGAGGCCACCCGTTAACCTCGAACCTCAGTGTTCAATTTAGAGGCCCCCCCTCAGCCAACCTCGGCCGACGCCTAAGGCCGCGCGCACAAGGGCGCGCCCTTGTTCGCGCTGCCGTTAGGCGCGCTGCCCAACGGCGTGTGCCCATGGCGCGGCTGTAAGCCGCGGGTCACTCCTTTGAGTGTCCCAGTCAGACACACCCCTCCAGCAGGGCCAATGAGAAGAGATTGAAGGCGGGGCAACAGTGCGATCCGCAGGTGGGTCGCTGAAAAAAATCCCTTGTCTCTCTCCCAGTATCCTCAGGTCACTGTCAAGAGCCTGGGGCAGCAATGCGTCTAGGCTCCAGCCCCAGCGCCGCCGCTCTCCCCAGTCAATTCCTCGCAC
>QEPC01000373.1:452616-466518 GCA_003113815.1 Sphenodon punctatus
CCCCCCCCAGGGATCGGGTCTATACTTACCGGCGGCTGCGGGGACACCGCGGCCGCTGGTGCTGGGGGGTGGGCTCTTTTTTTTAACAAAAATCCAGGCTGGGCAGGGTGGGTGGGGGGTGTCCCCCCTTCCACCCGCGCAGCCTGGACTCGGGGAAGGTTTTTTTTTTTTTACTTTTTGGGTGGGACTTACATTGCAGCCATTCATTTAAATGGCTGCAATGTAAAAAAATCCGGTACCCAGAATCCGGTAACGGGACCGGATTTACCAGGTTGAATCCGATAATGCCGGTACACCCAGTACCGGCATTATCGGATTCCAGATTTACCGGTATTCCCACCCCTAATAGATATATATATCAGTTGTATATATAGAGATTAGATATTTAGATACTATGCTGTATATATTAGGATTATAGGATAGGAACATTTTGTATTATACATAGATTAGGTTTAGCTTAGATTTCATATATGTTATATAAATAAAACTACATATTGTGTACAGTATATATTATTGTGTGCAGTTCTTTCTGTATCACAACAAGAAGGGGAAAGAGTTCAACGTCTGACAATAATTATTCATTGGCACACAAAATCAATACCAGTACCAATACCAAAAATAAAATCTTTGTTTGAAATCGGTACCGATACCGATAACAACAATAACAAAAAATGACATTTTGTTATTAATGAAAATCAAAACGACACATGTTAATCATGAAAACAATAACAAAAAATGACATGGTGCCCTGGTGCACACCCCTACTGGACATGAACCAGAGCTGAATCTGGCTAGATAGCTGTCTGGCAGCAACAGTAATAGGACTCCTGAAGGCTCAGGGAGCCACCCGATTACAGGTTTTCATGTCTGAAAACCAGCTTTACTTGGACCCAGTCCGGAGTCCCAGCGGTTCTGGGAGCCATGTAAGTCATCATTGGCCATCATGGCTGTCCATCAACCAGGGGGGATGACCCTCTGTGAACAGCATGGGGCAGTGCTGGGTGGACACACGGCCATGCATCTCCCCGGCTTCAGCCTTCCTGCTGTCATGTTAGTTTGGCGGCTGGGCTGGATCCCAACTGGAGTGATGGCTCCCACCACCACCCCATGGCAGCAGTGGGTGCCATATCAATTGAAAACACCCTAATTCTGGCAATCATTCCCAGATTGCACTGCATAGTGCCTCTCCAGCTTGGAACTCTATGGTTCCACCTCAGCATTGTCCTCTCCTCTGGCATTTCCTATCCTCATCCTATACATCCAAGGCATGAAGGGATATGTCTCATCACCTATTCTCCATGGTATGACCATTAGGGGGAGTTTCAGAGGGGCTGTTATTAAATTAGCTTTGAACTGCAGTGTAAACTGTACTGTGGTGTAGTAATACTGGTTTAATTAAATCACCTTTGTTAAATTGGTATTTCTCTGTTTGTTGGAATGTGCCCCTGGTCTCACCACTAGACTCTGCTCTCCCTGCCTAGATCTACTCATGACAAGGACGGTGTCTGGGGTCATCATGGAGGGGGCGGCAGGTTTGAGAAAAAGTGACCTAATGGAGTTGGGGAGTGAATTCAGGAGTTCAGCAGTGACCTCTCTGCCTGTGGAATTTCATGGGTACCCAACTGATTAAGCAACATGGTTTAACAATAGGGCTGATGTTGCATTTGATTAATTTTACAAGTGATAAAGAAATAGGCATACTTTTTTTACTACTCTTTTAGTGTGGGAACATCCTAAAGTTAGACTAGTTTGGAATTAAGTATGTATTTATTAACATTTTAATATTAAAATGCTTTAGAATCTTAAGAACATAAATAGTGCCATACTGAGTCAGTCCAATGGTCCATCAAGCCCAGCATCCTGTCCTCCAACAGTGGCCAATCTCGATCGCATGGGAGAAGAAGCAACAGTCACAATGAGCAATCCATTCCCCATTGTTCACTCCCAGCTCCTGACAGTAAGAAATTCATCCCGTAAGCTACTTTGTTCATAGCCATTAATGGACCTACTCTCCAAGAACTTATCCAGTCCTTTTTTAAACCCAGCTATACTACTGGCCTTGACAACATCCTCTGACAACAAATTCCATGAATAAATAAATTATGCATTGAGTGAAAAAGTACTTCCTTTTATTTGCCAGCAGCTAGTTTCATGGAGTGTCCCCTAGTTCTACTACTATTTGAGAGGGTAAATAACTGTTCCATATCTACTCATTGCACACTACTCAAGATTTTATAAACTTCTATCATGTCCCCTCAGTCTTCTCTTCTCTAAGCTGAAGAGACCCAGCTTGTCAAGCCTCTCTTTCTACGGAAGCCGTTCTATACCCTTTATCATTCTCGTTGCCCTTCTCTGTACCTCCCTGCCTCAGTCCCCCTAATCAAGCTATCTCTCCAGGGCTGTCAGTGCAACCGCCCTGGCGAGATCTTCCATTGCACCCATTGAGCGCAATGGAAAGGCTAGCCCCTCCCTCCACAGCACGTCCCATACGTGCTGTGGACGGAGGAGTTCAGTCGCCCAAATCACGAAAATGCTTTGGGCGGCTGATTTTTTAGCCTTCTGGGGCCCACTCCTCTGGAGTGGGTCCCAGAAGTCAACAAACAGCGCCGCAGCAGCCTCTGCCTTGTCTTTGCTTCAGAGCGGAGGCTGCTGCAGCGCTGTGGTCAGTTTCATGTCAGTTTCACTGAAACAGACCACAGCGCTGAGCAGCCTCCGCTCTGAAGCAAAGGCAAGGCAGAGGCTGCTGCGGGCGGCGCTGGGAAGCGGCGGCGAGGTTTTTTTTAAAAAAAATTTACCATGACCGGTTGCGCGGCTCCTGGCGGGGCGCTTGGGAGGTCAGCACCCCAAATTCCCTGGAAGGTTAGCCGCGTCTGATCCCAAGAGTAAATTAGAAATAGCAGCATGTGTGTCATATACAGGTCTACAGGCTTGGCAATGCAGGGAGACCTGGCCTCCAAAGCAGATGTTATGAAGGAAATGTCAGTGTGTATCTGTCAAACAACCCTGTGCTAGGAGGAGGCCCATACCTAGGGTTGCCATATCTCCCCTTTAATCCAGGATGCTTATGAAAAATATATGACTCATTGGAGTCAATGCAGCCCTGCACCATGTATCTTTTATAAGCGTCCTGGATTAAAGGGGAGGTTTGGCAACCTACCCATACCACCATTTTGAATGGGGTGCCATTTACCGTGAATCCATCACTAAGAAAGTGTGAAACGAAGGCAAGAGGGAATAAGTAAAGACCTCAGATGAGTTGAAAATGTGGTGCTTATGGAGATGTGCAAATGAAAATAAGAGCAAAGGAACCTGAGATTACCCCAAAAAATGTTTGGAATCAATCTAAAAGGGATTGGGTAAACAGAGAAGTGGACTGCAGTGCACTGCAAACCCATGTTGTGGGGAGCTGAATGACCATGCACAGAGGGAGTGCATGGAAGCTAAAAGGCATGGTGGGAGCAGGTTGATGAGGCAGAAGAAGCAGATAGGAAAGGAAAAAATTCAGATGTCTTTAAATGTATGAAGGTGCTCACTGGCAGGAAAAGCTAATAGACAGTCTGAGAAACAGGGCAGATTGACTGATATCTGATGCAGCAACAATTTTAGGGAAATGGAGGGAATACTGTACAGAACTTTTTAAGAAGACTGAAGATTTTCTTTCTAGCCTTCCCAGTCTCCCTTTGCTGCCCATATGTACATGACTGGTATCGGTATGCAGCTGTTTTCCACAAAAAAAAGATATAAACATATACTTCTATGCTTACCATTGTGAAAACAATGCAATCCTGTCCTTACTGAAGTCAATGGCTTGTATACAATGGGGATTGTACCCAAATCTATAGCAAAAGGTGCCTTGCATATTTGTAGGAAATCCACTTTGTAAAATACAGTGAATTTCCCCCTCCCTCCAGAATTTTGGCTTTATTATTTATTAGGGAGTCATTTTTCATTTTGGAGAGTCTTTCCTTAAGGTGTTTCAAGGGTTTCTGAGTAAGGGTAGCAAGATCAGATTTTTTTCTTGGAGGATTTTGATTTTCAAGCAAATCTCCTATTGACTGATGGTAGAAGATGTCCTGGAAAATGGTGTCCTAAACATCAAGAAAAAATCTTTAACAGTGAGATCTCTAGAAGACCGCCAAGGAATCAGCCAAGAGAAGCAGTGGAAGCCTTGTTTTCAGGGTCAGAATTTCAAAAGTACCGGAGTGATTTTAAGCACTTCGTTCTGATTGATTTTCAATAGGAGTTGGGTATTTAATTCCTTTACACTCTTCAGAAACACCACTCTGACTTTTTGAAAAGATGATAAGACAAATCACTAGGAAATATTTTTCAGGAAACTGCCCTGTATTGGCAGAGGGAAAGATGCATTAGCTAATGGAGGGTTATCCATTTTCTTACTCCCTCTTGACCAGATGTTACTTTTACTGGTTAGTAGAACCACATCCCTCAATTTCTGCCAGATTACTTCCAGAGTAAGAGATGGAGATAAAGTAGTTCAGATGATCTTTTTTATTGGACCAACTACTGTTGGTGAGAGTATCTATTTATTTAAACATTTGATAACCCACCCCCTCCTGCCTAGGCCGCACAGGGCAGCATATAATATAAAAGAAAATATAAAATGCAAATATAATACAAGCAAAATATAAAATATAATACAAGTAAATACAATTAAAACACATAAATGCAAGCTTTAAGGCCACACAGGCCCTTCCTCGGGCAGCCCAATAAAAAATACCCTCTGAACTATTTTGTCTCCATCTTTTACATTTGGGACCAATGTGGCAATCATCCTCTCTTTCAGAGTAAGGTATTTTTCAGTGTAAGAGTAGCAGACAGCTGAGCCCCAAACTTGCTAAATTGGGTTCCAATCTCAGCTGGGACAAGATCATGTCCTTAAGGCACAGCCAAAGATTAGGATGGTGTGGGATCACACTGACCTGAGACACACTCCAGGAGGCGTTCTCCCTGCCATACAGTAGGGCCATGCTGAAATGCACGGGTACTATATCCAAGCACACTGATAGCCCATGCTTTGGAGCATGGATGTAAAAGAAGAGGGCAGGAAGAAAAGGAGGCATCTCTAAGGTTGTCAGGTATCTGACCAGTGTAGAATTGAGTGGAATTACTACTCCCACTAACTTGGAAGCAATGTTTCTGTTAATCCAGCCTAAAATGGCATTAGATTTTTTTGCCGCCACCTCATATTGCTGACTCATGTTCAGTTTGTGATCAGCCCTAGTTCTTAGATCCTTTTCACTACTGCTACCAAGCCAGATACCCCCCATCTTATACTTGTACTTTTTTTTTCTTTCCTAAATGCAGAACTTTACATTCTTGCTGGATTCCCTTCACTCCCTTGGCTTTTGTGGCTCTGTCCATAACTGGTTCTCCTCCTACCTCTCTGACTGCTCCTTTAATGTGTCTCTCCAACTCCACCTCCTCCTCCTTCCCCCTCTCAGTTGGTGTTCCTCAAGGCTCTGTTCTTGGCCCTCTCCTCTTCTCGATCTATACCTCATCCTTAGGCAAACTCATTGCCTCCCATGGCTTCCAATACCACCTCTATGCTGATGACACTCAACTCTATCTCTCTACTCCTTCTCTCTCTCCCTCTGTTCAAGTTCGTCTCATCAACTGTCTCTCTGACATCTCTACCTGGATGTCTCAACGTCAATTCAAACTGAACAGGGCTAAAACTGAATTCCTTATCTTCCCCCCTCATCCTTCCTCTCCTTCCTCACTGTCAATAACTATTGATGGAGTCACCATCCTGCCTGTCCCCCAAGCCCGTAGCCTAGGCTTCATCTTTGACTCAGCCCTTTCTTTTAAACCCTACATTGACTCTGTTGCTAAATCCTGTCGCTTCTCCCTCCATAACATTGCTAAGATTCGCCCTTTTCTCTCTGTCTCGTCTGCCAAAACTCTTGTTCATGCTCTGGTCATCTCTCGCCTCGATTACTGTAACCTCCTTCTCACTGGCCTTCCCCGGTCTCACCTTTCTCCCCTCATCTCTGTCCAAAACTCTGCTGCCAGGGTCATCTACCTCGCCAGTCGCTTCGACCATGTGCAGCCCCTCCTCTCTTCGCTTCACTGGCTTCCCCTTCCTGAACGAATCCTGCACAAGCTCCTAGTCTTCACCTATAAAGCTCTTCACAACCTTGCTCCCCCCTACCTCTCTGCACTTATCGCCCTCCATACTCCAGCCCGTGCACTTCGCTCCTCCTCTGTCCCCTCTCTCACCCTTCCACGCCTTCCCTGCTCCCCTAAGCGCCTTCGTCCCTTCTCACTTGCTGCCCCCTATGCCTGGAACTCCCTCCCTGTCCACATCCGCCTTGCCCCCTCCCTTCATACCTTCAAATCTCTCCTTAAAACTCATCTCTTTCGCTCTGCTCTGTCTGACTCTTTATCCTGCTGAGCCACTATTCCTATACCTACGATCGGTTTACCCTTATCCTTGCCACATGAACCTGCCTGCTGTCATTCTCATCGTAACTAAGCCAAGTATGTGCACTTGAGACCTCGCATCTTCATGAATGTTAGACCCCTTGTCTCTCCCTCTGTTCCCCTTCCTAAGTCTCTCCCCCAGCTCCTGTCTCTCAGATTGTAAGCCCTAGGGGCAGGGACCATGTCTATTTTATTACTTTGTAAAGTGCCAGGTACACTGCTGGTGCTATATAAATGTTTATTAATAATAATAATAATAATAATTTTATCTTGGTTGAATATATCTTGGTAAAATATATATTGTGAATTTCAGTCCAGATTTCCAACCTATCAAGATTTTTTTGAATCCTAGTTCTATCTTACAAGGAAGCTACCCCTGCTAGTTTTGTGTCACCTGCAAGTTTGATAAGTATTTCTTCCACCCCTTCATCCAAGTCATTAGTAAAGATGTTGAATAGCAATGAAACCAGGACAGAGCCCTGTGGGATCTCAACGGCTTACTTGATGGGCCGTTGGTCTGACCCAGTACAGCACTACTTGTGTTCTTATGTCTACTCAATATATTTCCCTCCAGTTTGATGATGAGCCACTGATAATCATTCTTGGAGTACGGTTTTTCAACCAGCCATGAATCCACCTTCCAGACCACACTATGTAAGCTTGTCAATGTGAAACTTTGTCAAATGCTTTGCTGTAATCAAGGTATATTATGTCCACAGCATTCCCTTTATCCACTAAACTAGTTACTCTAATAAAGAAGGAGACACATGACTTGTTCCTGAAATAGCCATGCTGGCTACGAGTAATTGCGCTCTCATCAAAATGCTTACAGATTGATTGTTTTATAATCAGTTCCTTCCCAAGTACCTACCATCATATAATAATGTCTGACTTGTTCTACCAGCAAACTATTGCAGTATGGATGGGTTCTGTGTTTCATTGTGACTACAGCTGTATTTATTAGGGATGTGCGAACGCGCTTTGGAAGTTCGGAGGTCGGACCGAACTCGAATAGTTTGGTCGACCGAACCAAACTTTCGAACCAAACTCGAATTCGACCGAACTGTTCGGTCGAATTCGAACCAGTTCGGAAGGCCAAAAAAACCAGTTTTAAATGTATGAACTCGGTTCGGAAGTTCAGAATTCGACCGAACTCGAATAGTTCGATCGACCAAACCAAACTTTCATACCAAAATCAATTTTCGAACCGAACTGAACCGAATTTCCGAACTCAGTTCTGTTCACACATCCCTAGTATTTATTCTCATCTAGCTTTCACCCAGCGACTGTCTTTTCAGAGGAAGGGACTGAATCACTGCAGCAGAACGTAAAACAACAATAAGATCACAAGCCCATTTTTCAATAAAGTAATAGTGAGATTCAACCAGCTTTAAGCACCAGGATGTTTTGCATGTTGATATTACTCAGCACACTCTAACCTACCCAGCTCAGGCTAAACCATACAAAGCAGATAACTGGAAGTGATTAAAATCTTCATCTGCCCTCCAGTCCCTATGGTGTCATTCAGGCAGAAGGCTTTGAGCTCTTTCAAACCAACCACACATTCCCTTCATTGGAGATTTTTTTAATAATAAACTCACATTTTTAGCACAAAAATCAGAGGATGCCAGGAATTGTCATTATGAAAATGACATGCTTCAACACTCATTTTACGGTTAGGGTCCCAAATCCTCCATTTCCTGTTGACTCACATTGCTTGCTTAGTCTAATATATTTCAACAGAGAAGGGGCCAGCTAGAAAAAGACATAGCAGTTTAACTGCTGCTCAGCAAAAACCCTGTCACAGTGAGGGAGATCACACTTGTTTAGAATTTGACCCAGATTACAGTGATTTATGTTGTAATTTAATCTTTTCTTCTTTATTTTAAATGTTTCATGTGTTAGATTTGCAGTGCATTTTCTTTCATTTCCTTAGACAGGCGGGGAGGTGGTGGGGAAAGAACCAAATGAAAATATTGCAGTCTTATGCATCTCATGTTTAACAAGCCAGTTTTTAAGTAACAAGCCCGTTTTCCAACACATATCCAGGGCCCAAACTGCAGAATAAAAAACCCATTTTTAAAATTATTTAATTTTATTTAATTTATTTATTTATTATTATTATTATTATTATTATTATTATTATTATTATTATTATTATTATTATTATTATTATTATTGGCGACTACTGAGCCAAGACAGCATTTGGAGGGCTGGTTGTGTAAATTGGCAAGAAGCACAGCTAGCAGGGAATGCAATATGGTCTTCGTTATTTCTCTGTGCTTTGCAGCAAAGCTCCTTCAGTTAAGAATTTAGATGAGTCAGTCGGGGTTTCTCACCACTTCAGTTCACACTTCCCTGAATAGAAGAAAAATGGGAGATCGTTCTTTGAAATACCACAGAGTTTTCCTGAACCCTAGTTCACCACTTCTTAGTACACTGCAGTCACAACACCAGAATATTAAATGTTGCTTCACATAGGGTAGCTGTCCCTGAAAACATGCTTATTTTGCCTTGGACAAAGAATTATGGTGGTATGAGTATTTGGAACATTCTTCTAGTGTCCCATATCTATAGGAGGGATGATGCATAGACTGAGGTATTTTTAATCTTTATAATATTTTAAATACTTAATCATCACTGTATACTGGAAGGGACCTCAAGGGTCAGCTGGTTTAGCACACTGCACTGGGTTAGAACTATACCTAAAGTATCCCTGAACAAACAATGCCTCTTCTTAAAAAGAACAAAACTATTATTAAGAAGATAACACACCTTCCCTAAATAACTTGTTCCATTCCCCAGCAGTTTTCCCTAACATTCAAATTAAATCATGCAGCTTATGCCCATGGCATTTTGCTCTACCACCAGTGGCAATGGAGGACTTTTTTTTTCTTTCATTTTCTCCATAGCAGCCTTTAAATATCTAGGGAACATTATCATGATCCTCTTTCCTCTTCTTTTTCTCTAGGCTAAACATATCCAGTTTCTTTCAAATTTTCTTCATACGTACTGAATGCTAAGCCCCTGCGAATCTTTGTTGCTCTCTTCTATATCTTTTCCTTCTTAAAAGGTGGTGCCCCAAACCGGACAGAATACCAGAGCAGATGCCTAACCAGTGCCCAGCACCGCAGTACTGTTATTTCTAGGATTCTGCATTCAGGCTTCGACAACATGCAAATAAATGCAAACAGACCTTTTGGGGTTCCATATTCAAAACACGAATACTATGTCTGTGTATTCACGTTTCAAGTGAGCCTAACATTTCCTAAAAAATGTAATATCTGAGATCTCATATTGGATCCCCAAAATTGCAGCACATATCCAGCTTGGAGCTGGGCTTTCTCTGACTCTCAGTTTGGCTGCCTGCTTGGGGAGTCTGTAGTGAGCCCTCTCCACCTGCAGGAAATGCCGCTATATCAGAACTCTAGTCTCCAGCACCCAACTCAACCAAACCCAGCCCAAACAGGGGAAATGCTGAATCCTTGGCAGCTTCATTCGTCCCCTCCCACTTTGACCCCTCCTGCATGCCAGCGACCCTCCCTGCCAGCCCACCTTCCACAAGCCAATGACTCCTCTCTGAGCCAGAATCCCCAAGCCAGAGCCATGCTTCATTCCCCCTCCCCAAGCCAGCCCCATGTCCCGTTCCCACTCCTCAAGCCAGCAGCCTCCCATGAGTCTAATCCCATACCCCATTTCCCCCAAGCCAGTGATACCTAGAGTTGCCATGTATGCAAATGTTTAGAGGGCACTTATACAGGTTGCAGGGCTGTATTGAACCAATGCAGGCCTGCAACCTGTATTTCTCACAAGTGCCCTCTAAATATTTGCATATATGGCAAGCCTCGGGACACCCCCCAAGCCAGCCTCATGTTCCATTCCCCCAGCCCCAAGCCAGCAAACCCCATGCAAGCCAGCCCCATGTTCCATTTTCCACTCCCCCAAGGCAGCCACATGCCTCACTCTCTCTCAAGCCAGTGATAACCCAAGCCAGATCCATGCCCCATGCCCCATTCCCCAAGCTAAAAACTTCCCCACCAAGCTAGCCATATTCCTCACCCACCTCCAAACCGGTGTTCCCCTTTTAAAATTAGTAGCAGACAGCAGCAATTTTGACTAACTTTTCTTTTCCTTATAGGCCTATCAAACTGGCAGAGTCTCACTGTAATTCTGCACCAAAATAAATACCCATACACCAAGACCCATGTTCACTGTGTTTTCCACCTTGTCAACAATGGGGGAAATGCAATCAGCACAGGCAAAGCTACAAATGCAAGCATTAAGACTACAAATACTTGACCCCATACACAGCCAGTGTGGTGTAATGGCTAGATGTGCAGTACTGGGACTGGGAGGTATGGGGGGGACCCTGGTTCTAGTTTTGCCTTAGCCAGAAGCTCACTGGGTGATCTTGGGCCAGTCACAATATTCTCTCAGTCTAACCTACCTCACAGGGTTGTTGTGAGGATTAAAAATTGTGTTAAATTGATATGTGTAAAGCACTCTGAGTGCTATGGCAGGGGGGGCATTATATAAAAATAAATATTATTATTTCCTATGTCTTCTACTAAAGCAATCCAAAATGACATTTTCCATTTTTCTCCAGCAGTTTTACCCTGTTGACTCATGCATCTAGGTTTGCCTGTGCTAGTGCATATGGGTGTCATTAGGATCCTCCAACTGACTATAGTGGTTTGTGACAGGTCACATTTGCACTATACCAGGGGTAACCAAAACTCCCAAACCCAAGAACTGTGGACTAAGATCTTCATATGGTCAAGAACCACAAAATACACTCTTGAATGCGCACACGTGCACACACACACACACACACACACACTAATGATGGAGGAGGTGAGGGCAGTGCTGTATCAGAGGGGCACATGTGGAGTCCTGTTTTTGTGTGGCCCTGTCACAGCAGGCAAGCCCACATTCATGGGGCCTTTTTCTTGCACAGCACTGTTGTATTAATTAATAATAATAACAACAACAACAACAACAACAACAACAATAATAATAATAATAATAATAATAATAAATTTTTTTTATTATTATTATTATTATTATTATTAAGCATTTATATAGCACCAGCAATGTACCAGGCACTTTACAGAGAATAAGGCCATTAACAAACAGGCGGCAGAGTGGATGGGGATGCGTGGGGACGCGTGGGTAACCCCACGCGAAGAACACGCAGGGGCCGAGCGAACACACGGGCGGAGGTGCGTGGGGTCGGTGGACCGGAAGGGGAGGTGCCTGCAAACACGGTCCCGGCACAGAGACACACCGGACCACGCCCACCCCACAGGTGCGGAAACACACACACAGTTGGGACCAGAGATGGAGGGAAAGCCCTGGCCTGCACAGTGGCAAGGCAACATGGCGGAGGGTGGGCAAATGATGCCACGCAATGGAGCCCTGCCCCCAGAGCCGCCAGGACCAGTGCGGGTGGGGTAGGAGGGAAGAGGGAGAGGCGCCAGCAGCAAGAACTGCCCCATCCCCACCCCACCACGAGGAGAGGACAGGCATGTCAACAGACGCACACTGACAGCGCAGAGCCCCGGGCACACAACCCGGCACAGAGACACACCGGACCACGCCCACCCCACAGGTGCGGAAACACACACACAGTTGGGACCAGAGATGGAGGGAAAGCCCTGGCCTGCACAGTGGCAAGGCAACATGGCGGAGGGTGGGCAAATGATGCCACGCAATGGAGCCCTGCCCCCAGAGCCGCCAGGACCAGTGCGGGTGGGGTAGGAGGGAAGAGGGAGAGGCGCCAGCAGCAAGAACTGCCCCATCCCCACCCCGCCCACCACCACAAGGAGACCACAGGCATGTAAACAGATGCACACTGACAGAGCAGAGCCCCAGGCACACAACGCCATATAGACAGAGCAGAGCCCCAGGCACAAGAGAAGCACTGTGACAGGGAGGAGAGGCATCACACCACCAGCAACAGGCCACAACATGCCCCCAAGCCTCCCGCACAAGGGGAGAGGAGGGGGACACAGAGAAGCAGTGCACACACACAGGGGGTGCAGTGGAAAGGGAGATGGAGGAGCCACAGGGTTGCACACAGGCAGACCGAACCCAGGGGAGGGCAGGGGGATGGGACAGGTACAGGGCGGGGAGAGGGGCGTGGCCATGGTAGGGTGCCATTCGGCCCCCCCCCCCACGGTCCATGGACAATGCGCAAGGCAGGCGCTTGAGTGCATGGACAAACGGGGTGGAAGCAACCGCATGCCCCTTGGCCACCGACTCCCAGCCTCCATCCATCCGACAGCACACAGGGTGGGCCAAAGATATACCGGTGCCGGTGACCAGGAGAAGCATGCCGACCTTGGCGAAGCACCCCCCAAGGGCTGTCCTAGCCCTCACCATCTTGAGGGTGGGGTACACCTTGTGGACCCACTTTCAGGAGATGATGGGGCTACTGCTGAGGGTCCTGACCCCCTGGCTGCACACGCCAGCCCAGGCAATGAGCCCTGACATGACCAGCTGGTGCAGGACATGCCGGAGGCGGCAGATGTGCCATGCACGGAGGCATGCCATGTTGGCCACCAGCGCGTCCATGAGCACACGCTTGAGGAGGAGGAGGGCAGCCCTCCACACCTATGGGTGGCGCCTGGTTGTGCCGATAGAGCGGCATCAGTGGGTGCGACCCCGACCCATGGAGTGGTGGGTGGTCATGGTGCACACCTGGATGGATGAGGAGTGGACTCAGCACTTCCACATGAGCCGGACCCTGCTGGAACGATTGGGGGAGATCCTGTGCCCCCACCTGTGATGGGACCCCACCAACATGCGGACCCCTTTGCCTGCAGGGATGCACATGGCTATGGCGATATGGCGACTTGCAACACCCGAGTCCTGCCGCAGTGTCAGGTAACAGTTCAGGGTCGGGGCAAGTATGGTGAACCGCGCATTCTACGACGTGTGCGAGCTCATCATAGACCTACTGCTGGAGAGGGTGATACAGCCCCGGGACCCGGAGGCCCCGATCAGGGGCTTTGAAGCAATGGGATTCCTCCATTGCATTGGGGCAATAGACAGCACCCACATCCCCATCATCCGGCCCCCCCATGCGAAGCTGGACTACCTGAACCAGAAGCAGACCTTCTCCGTGAACCTGCAGGCCGTTTTTGACCACAGGGGCCTCTTCATTGATGTGTATGTGGGCTGTTCCGGAAGGAGCCATGATGCCCGAATCCTTCACTTGTCCCCCTTCTACGCGCGGATATTTGACGGGGAGATCACCCCCAACCTGTACCGCATGATAGAGGGTGTACCCATGGCTCCTGTTGTGCTGGGAGACCCAGTCTACCCCATCAGTCCCTAGGGATGGGCGAACGCGGTTCGGTAGTTCGGTGTTCGGCCCGAACTCGGCCTGTTCGGACAACCGAACACGAACACGAACACGAACGCACCGAACGGACCGAACACCGAACACCGAAC
>QEPC01000373.1:477400-491217 GCA_003113815.1 Sphenodon punctatus
GGGAGACAGTGGCGTGTTTAAAGGCAGAGGGGAAGGAGTCAGTAGAGAGGGAGAGGTTGATGATGTGCAGGAGGGGAGGGGCAACGGTGGCAGCAATGGAGGTCAGGAGGCGGGAGGGAATGGGATCCAGGGGGCAAGTGGAGGGGTTGGAGGAGGAGAGCAGGGAGGAGATTTCCTCAAGGGAGGTGGAAGGGAATGAGGACCAGGGGGGAGGAGGGAGAGGGGGGGAGTGCTAGGCGGAGAGGACTTGGAAGCAATATCCAGACGGATCTTCTCAGTTTTAGAGGTGAAAAAGAGGGCAAGATCCTGAGCGGAGAGAGAAGAGGGAGGAGGAGGACAGGGGAGTTTGAGAAGGGAGTCAAAGGTGGAAAAGAGGTGGCGAGGGTCCCAGGAGCAGGACTCAATGTGTGAGGCATAGTACTGCTGTCTAGCAAGGGAGATAGCAGACTTGAGTGATGAAAGGCAGAATTTAAAGGGGAGGAAGTCAGCGCGGTAGTGGGATTTGCAGCAGAGGCATTCAGCAGCTTGGGTGCAGGAGCGGAGATGGCGAATGGTGGGAGTCAGCCAAGGGCGAGGACTGGTTGAGGCTGTGGTGGCCAACAGTCTAGCTGTAGCAGATGGCATGAGCCACACTTCAAGTCTCAATAAGTTGTATGTGACTCATAAGCCAGTACTTGACCACCCCAACAGCAGGGATAGGTAACACCAAAACAGTAGTGGGTGATTTCAGATGAGACGGGGCAGCATTCGCCCCGTCCCGGAATCACCCAAATGATTCCCCGCCGGGATCACTCCGGCACGTCCAACAGACATGCCGGCTGATCCTGGTGGGGAATCGGGGAGGGGCGAGGCCGTGCGATGCAACGTGCGGCCGCTCGCCCTCCCCCACCATGCTCCTCCGCCACCCACCCTCTGGGGAGACGGGTGGGCGGTGCGGCCAATGCGCCCATAGCGCTCACCCGAATTGACCACGGCCCAGAATCCTTTATTGCGGCGGGGAATTGCATTCACCACGCAACCGGCGTCGGCCCCGCCGGTTCTGCCGATCGCGTGGTGAATGTGATTCCCCGCCGCGATTGACTGTGTCAAACATCTGGTGGGGGGACTTCCGGTTCACCAACAGACGTTACAGGACCATTCCCCACCACAGGGTATTGACTGTGGTTGAGCGTGATCTCGTAACGTCTGAAAATACCCATTGATAATTTTAAAAGGGAGCCACCTTTCTTCTCTCAGGCAAATTAAGCAAGACTTTAGGGACAACCACAGCAGGCTATCAATCAATCAATAAATGAATGAAATGGTTAAAACTAACAGTGCACTGTTCTAATAATTTTCCTAGATGTGAATGGATTATTTCTTCTCAGCTTCTAAAATGAAACTATCAACAAAGCCTAGGTAGTATTTCAACAGGACCAGCTCCCAGCCCTTTCAAGTCTAGTTTCGAAACATGGTGCCAATATTTTTCTACAATGTTTCTTTTCAGCGACCGAATGCAGAGCGAGTCCTGTTTTCTCTATTGCTCCTCATACGTGTCTTAGCTTTTCATGGCTGCTGCAACGAAATAAGTGGTTTATTCACTGAAAGCAGCACCGCTATCAATCTTTACAGAAGACTCAGTTTGAAGAATTGAAATACAACATTTTGCTCATTGTGCAACAGACCCTTTGGAATGAACAGGCAGCACTGTTTTCAACTGGGCGTATGTATGGTAGAGTAGAGACAAATTAGCCCATAGATATGACAAATTAGCCTCTTGTTTTCAATAACAAACTCTTCTAACTGGAAAATTTAAACCCTAATTTGTAACTCCCTTGTGTTTCTTAATAATTGTCAAGGCAAACTTATAAAAATAACCTTGCTGTATGGACACGTGTGGTCATTATAGTTCCCATTTTACAGATAGGGAACTGAGGCAGGGAAATAGTGACTTGCCTGGAAGGTTTGCCATTAACTTCAGTGGAGATGGCTTATCTACACCACTGGCTGGGGGAGACTTCCCTGTTCCCATCTTTTACCACCTTACCACTGGTATATTGTGGCAGACAGAGATAAAGGATCACACAGCAATCCTTGCTCTCAATAGGCATTGCCACAACTAGCAGGGTTAGGAGTCATGTCCATTACTTGTGTAGTATTTTCTAACCATGTATATTTTCTTCTGTTGGAACCTCCTGCCATCACCTGAGTTTCTTTGGAGAATAGTATGCTCTCCAAATGCCTGCTTATTTTATTTTCTCTTATTGCAACAAACTTTTAGAAAATATTTGTCTTTTTTCACAAGTTACTTTCATGTTTCCTGTTTAAAAAACCTCAGAGTCTCTAAACTTGGATGTAGGTCTCTTAATTTCAATTGCCTACTCCACTTTTAATCCAAAAGTGGATAATAAGGTTCCCTACTGTTTGCAGAGCATAAGTGAACAACCTAAATGCACTGTATTTTTGGAATGAATAACACTACCCTGGTGCAGTAAGGCAGACGCACTCCTGAACAATGGCATTCTGAGAGTCCTCAAGACAAGCACAGACACAAAAGCAATAACTCAAGAGGTGCTCTCTGACAAAATGGCAATTGGCAATGAAATTGAACAAGCTATTCATTGCTGAATAGGAATGGGGTTATTGTGCATGTGACTTATTAATTGTTGAAGATCACATCCTGAAAGATACGGAGCACTCTTACCTCCCACTAAAGCTAGTGAGCCTCACTCTCCTCTCACTTACACCAGGATGAAACAAGCATAACCTCAGTGAAGTTCAGTTGGTGTAAATGTGTGGTGAGAGGAGAATGAAATCTCACAAGACTGTTTCATAACTCCTAAGATCAGAGGTGGCTTTAGGCCAGGGCTGGGGAACCTTTTCCCTCCCACGACTGCATTAAAAACGAGTACAAGCTCCAGCCGGCAAGACAACAAATGGGCAGCAGAGCAGCATGGGGCCTACATGGCTGGGCAACCCTCCCCCTTCAGCCTGGTCCCTGGATATCTGGCACCCCGTGCCCCACCGGATCACTGAGTGGGGTAATCAAGCCCTCATCCACTCCTCCGCCGCCCCCCTCCATGCAGCCTCTGCACCAATTTACACAGACCAGAGAAGCAACTAGCAGGACTGTCCAGCACACACAAATGAATGCAAGGTTGGGGGCCGGTCCAAAAGCACTTGGCTCAGCCCCGCCCCCAGCGATGACGTAGCCCCAAGCAGCGAATGCAAGCCTTTGGGGGCAGGTTCAACCACTAACTTTTTCCAGCCCCAGTATAATGTCAGTCTCTAGGCTGACCAATGGGGGGCTGAAGCCAACGCCCCCCCACCTCCCCCGGTGAATCCGCACTGTCTCTTAAGTCCACACAGACCAGTAGCTAAGGGAAGAAGAATCTGGAAGGACGAGAAATAAGATGTGTTCCATGTTTTTCCTCTCAATTGTTTAGTCTGAAGACTCAGATGTGTGATTGAAGACCTAAGGCCAGAGAGTAATATGTATTTATTTCAATTTATATCTCACTCATACAACAAAAAACAGACTCAAGGCAGGATATAATAAAGAAAAAACAAATACGTACATAACATGAGGGGAAAAAAATAGAAAACATTTCTAATATACCTACCCCTAGATAGGTAAACCAGATCACCAAAAACCAGCCAAAACAAAAACAAAATGCTTTACACTGTTTCCGCAACATATATAGGATCTTACTTTGGCAAACTCCAGGGGGATGAAAGAATTCCGCAACTGAGGAGCTGCCACCAAGAACATTTCTGCCTGCACCTGCGCTGTCTGTACTTGGCGTGCCAAGGGCATGGTCACTGCTGTCTGTCTGAAGAGAGAGCTATGCGCCACAGGGGAGGAGGTGGTCCCTAAGGCATGTTGGGCCCAAGCCATTTAGGGCTCTATAGGTCAAAACCAGCACCTTGAACTGGGCCTGGAAGGTTATATAGGAAACCAGTGCAGACCTGGAGCCACAGTTCTGGTAAGAAAGTATTTGCATATAGTACATGACCTTCTCAAGGCCAATGCAGTTTCCCCTCATGCCATGCAGTCTGTCCCCACAGTACTGTACCAAAGTTTTAGCTACTGGCTTGAGTACTAATATACTCTTATCTCTTTTCTTCTGGGTTATATACAATTACAATTTAAGTGCAATGTTAGTACATCACTCATGTGTGCCTCAGGTTGCTCATTGGAGAAGTAAGCTAGTTCTTATTACCTATTCCACAGGAAAATTGTGTATCTTAAATCATTGTACAATGCTTTAAAACAGTAGGATGAAAGACCTTCTTGAAATCCAGCCATTACTGATACAATGACACAACCAAGTCCTGTCCCCAAGTGCAGAAGTAACAAAATAGCAGGTGTCATTTCCTCATAAAATTCCTCAACGTATGTCCCCACTTTTTAAGAAATAAATAAAAAATCTCCAGATTGAAAGCTAGGAAATGTCACAGGAGAAGACTAATGTAGGACTTAAGTATGTTTATTCTTCCTGCCTTTCTTGGCCATGGGAAACCACCCACAGAATTAAAGAGGCATCAATAAACAGACACTGAACAAATGAGCTAATTGTCTACAATTAATGGGCAATGTTTGAGCAAATCAGTGGCAGGATTCCTCACAGCAAATCTCCTCACTGTCATCTTTAGTTTGTTACCATTTTTATTGCATTCTAATTGAAGTCACTGACAGCTAATTGCTTCATTTATCATCAGGTTTACAGGCTACACACTGCAAAACTAATTAGAGTGCAGGCATTGTGCTTTAGTTTGCCATTTGAAATATTACTGGCATTTACATGCAATTTCATTCCATTATGTTCTAAAGCAGCTGAAAGAGAGGGATGAAGAGGATTATTTGTGAAAGCAGTCCGGAGATTAGGCATGTCCAGGTAGCACTGTAAGGCAGTGTTATCCTTAGATTTCTTTAAAAAAAAAAAAAAACACAGGGTGGACAAAAAGAATGAACTGTTCCTCTTAGCTCTGCCACCACTAAGTGTGAGCCCCCGATAAAGAATTTAATATGAATGGTAGCAGCAGAACCTTGCTTAGCACACCATCCTCATTTTCACAGGGAAGTGGTGAATTTTGCACCTGAGGTGAGAAATACTACCCTAAGGATTTAAATCTGGCAAGTGCCAAAGCCTTGTGAAGGTTTCTCTGTTAGGCATGGGAAGTTAGAAAGGCTGATTTAAGAGTTCATTGCTCTGTGGCTCTATAATAAATCAACCAAAGCATGCAGACATTTGGCCAGCCTGCAAAGAAATTATTGTTGTTCTAACTGCTTTTAACTGAAACTTGATAGATTTTCAACTTTTTAAAGGATTTTTATAAATACTTCTGGTTTAAGGCCAAACACTGCCTTCTCAGCTCACACAAGTTGCCCCACATGAATAAGGCAAACAGGATTTAGCCCTTTGTGGAAATCAAGTGTATTCAGCTTTCTTCTAATTGTTTAATTTTTGTCCCAGCCTCTCCATGTCCCTTCTGTCCATTTTTTAGATTCCCTACATCCCAACAGACTCCTTCTCCTTAAACAAACTGAAAGCACATGAGTGAAATGCATTTGTTGCCTGGGAAACATGAGCTACAACATAAGGATATGCCATCTGAGGAGAGCTAGAAGCCACCGAGGAAGCTGATATTAATAATTTTAACTGATCAGAAGTACCAGGCTGATAGAAAAGCACAATTATTTTTTATCACGTTGACTGTGATAGTGCCTAAGGGCCAACCAAGAATGGAAGTCACAGTGATAGGAAATAGCAAAAATAGGTCCTAACCCTGAAACTACTTACTCTGGAGTAGTCCCATTGACTTCAGTAGGACTGTTGTGGAATAAGTGGCTTTATGACTGCAGCCATAGGGTACAATCCAAGAGGCAGCATACGCCGCCCACCGGCGTAATGCCCGGCCTGGCAGCAGGTGCACATTGGTGGATGTGCCGTGCACACGCCGCAAGCCACTCAGTACAACAGCACATCACTCCTGATGTGACACCCCCCACCCCCTGAGCCCTCACACCTCGCAGCCCGGGAGATAGGCCCCCGGGTTGCAGGGTGTGTGGGCTCGGGGGGGTGAATTGCATTGGAAGGGATGCGCCGTTGTGTCTAGTGGGTTGCTGTGCGCACAGGGTGCATGCACAAATGTACACCTGTGTATGTTAACTGCACCTGGTGTAGGATTGCACCCATTGAGTAATAGATTTTTCTTGCCCTGAATAGCTTAAACTCTAAGTAGCCAAGGTTAGGCACAGGCTAAGGGAAGGTGATATGCTAAACATATACCCTACGCAAAGCAAAGGAATCTGTTGGCTTACAGTTGTCCTGTCTGTCCTTTCATTTCTGCTCTCTTTTTTTGTGGGGAGGGAAGGGAAAAAGTGGAGTTTTGGGGTGTAAGAGAGTTTGGAGTTGGCACCAGCAAAATTAGAACCAGTGCTATGACTAATCAAAGGATCACACCTCAAGCAGGTGCTAAAGTACTGGCGCTATGCAGGGCAAAGGATGGTGATAAAAGCCAATCAGGGTGAAGAACCACAGGGACTGCTGGGAGATAAATAGAGGAGTCCTCAGTTGGAGAAGGGGGGTAGAAGAGAGAGGAGCTAAGAGGCTGAGCACCTGACCAGGCAATGGTAAAAGCTGGCAAAAAAAGAACCTGTGTCCCGCTGGGAGAGTTGATGGGAAAAGCCTCTGAACCGGCTAACGGTGGGAGGAACCAGAACATTGGCCTGTGATGAGGAGGCAGTGCTGTGAAGATCCCAGGTGGGACTTTTCTTGGTTAAGCCTGGAAGGGCTATTACAACTATGGACAATGAGACTGCTGCAGATCTAATTAAGACTAAGACTTTGTTGGTGGCTTGGGCTGACTGTAGGGGAGGAGGCGGATTCCTTGTTAAGAACACTTACCCCAGGATAAGAATTTGATGTATAAACCTTTGCAAATTTCTTAGGACAATATTCCTAAATGTAGACAGTTTAAAGACATATAAGGAGATTTGGTGTCTGGGCAGCTGAGCTACTTCCCTGGCCTCACCGGCAACCCCTATAAGCATCGTGAGAAGGCACAGTGATAGGGAATTTTCTTGGTGGTTTTTTAAAATATTATTATTATTATTATTATTATTTTTAATTGCTTTTTTCTTTACAGAATGTTTGCAAGTCCATTAACCCTTGATTTATTTAAGGTGGTATTCCCACTCACCCCTTAGGTCTACTGCAGTCCTCAGATAACATGACTGGGGGGTGAGTTGTGAGGGGGAGTCTTATGGTCCCAGTACTAGCCCCAAGTCATGCCAAAAGGCTAAAGCCAAATAGCACATATTCCAAAGTGCTGCCACACTAATGGCTGGTGCACAGACGTCCGGGGCCTACTTCCTAACCCTGAGGTGATTAACTTCTGAGCCACACCTTAACTTTCATGTGGAGCCTGCTTTAGGGTGACTGTTTGCGTTATGCTAATGACTGTGTTGGGCATATCTGCCCCAGAATCCTGACGGTGGCTATGCTGGGAACATCTGTCCGGTTAGTATATGGACTATGGCAGAGATTCCTAAATTGCGGTTTGAGACTCCAAGTGGGATCATGGCCATCTACTTGCTGAGTGTCTGAGGTCACAGAATTATATTTAAGAGTCCAAATGGGTCAGGCCAGAAAAATGTTGGGAACCACTGAACAATGGTAAATTGTTTATTGTAATATCATTTGGTCTAACCATTTCACCTAAAGAAAGAGATTGTTTAAATATATATATATTTTTTAAGTGTCTCTTGGGAAGGATATTTCAATCTATTGAGGAATCCGACTTGTATCTGGGAGACCAGGATTCAGTTCCCGTTTTAGCCATGAATTCACTTACCTTGAGCAAGTCACTGTGTGTTAATAAATGTGTCTCTGCCCGCTATGGTCTACTATGGCCCACCTGGGCAAGAGCCTTAGCTCTGTTAGAGGGCCATCCTATGTGAGTCCACTACAGCCCCTGACTGGGTAGGCAGCTGTCCAGAAATTGTGGTCCAAGAACCAACCGGGCCCACAATCTGAGCCAAGTGCCACTCAGGCAGACCATTGTGGGCAAGTGTATGTGTTCATTGCCATCCTGGCCCTGGTGTGGGGGCTGCCATGGGTGCCTGTTGTTGGCAGTCATGGCTGCCCATCATGGTGGGAGGCAAGATGCTGGCTGCAAAGTGGGGGTTAGGCCAGCCAGCCTCACATCTCTCCCAGTCCCTCTCTCTGACTGGGTCAATCTGCAGGAACATTTGTTCAGTTCCCAATCTGACCAGGCTAGGGGTGGCTTCCTGTCCCTGGTACATATAGCTGGTGCACTGGCTGCAGGTATATTAACACGTATAGTAACACCCAGAGTCTCTGTAAAATGGAAATAATAATGGCCTACTCACAAGGTTGTGACGGTGAACTCAGTGGGGCCGATCCTATGCCCTGCGGAGTGCCGCACAGACATGCATTCAAATTGCATGCACCCCCGGCATAGGGCTTATGGCACCTGCACAAACCACACAGTTGTGCATACGAGCAGCTGCGCACATGGGATCAGCACTATAACTTGATGTTACTAACAAGTGGAAAAAATACATTCTCATTTTCTTTTGCTGAGACAGGAAAAAACAAATCCACCTCTAAAAATTATTACCTGATCCAGATGCCATCCTATACGGGAACAACCACATCACTCAGAGGCTGCCAGGTAGTATTGTGACAAGAAGCTTTCAGCCAGCTGGCCCAGTATGACTTATTCCGTGTATTACAATAGTGCCCAAAGGCTCCATTTTGCTTAGAGCTGAAACGAGTATCTGCAAAAATTAGCTGATGTATTGAAATACTAGGGGTGGGAATTTCAGTTCCCCCGATATACAAAACTGCCGGTATTTTTCTGTACCAGCAGTTTTGGATTAGCCTGGTAATCTGGGGTACCGGTACTGGTTCCCTGTGCCGGATTTTTTTACATTGCGGTCATTGAAATGAATGACCGCAATGTAAAAAAAACAAACACTTTCCCTCCCCCATCCAAGCTGTGCAGTTGAAAGGGGGGACACCTCCCACCCACCCTGCCCAGCCTTTATTTTTTTAAAAATTTAATTTTAACCCGAAGTCTGACTGCTAGTGCAGACTCCGGGCTGCTACCGTGCCGGCGGCGGCGACCTGGAGCCTGCACCAGCAGGTACTAAGAGATCCCAAGGGTGGGGGGTGGTTTAGCACACCCCACCCCAGGGATCGCCCTACCCCCCCCACCCAGGGATCACCTTACTTGCCCTCCTGGTGGCAGCGGCAGCAGCACGGTGTGGGTCCGGCTTTCAGAGTTAGTGGCTGACTTCAGCGCTTTGCTAGGCCTTCCGGGGAAACCCAGAAGTTCCCCAGAAGGCCTAGTGAAGCCCTGAAGCCAGCCACTAGTGCTGAAAGCCAGACCCACACCGTGCTGCTGCTGCCGCCGCCACCACCACCCAGAGGGCAAGTAAGGCGATCCCTGGGGGGGGGTAGGGTGATCCCTGGGGGTGGTGGTTGTGGGAGTTCCCCCCCCCCCCTGCCCCTTCCACCCATGCAGCCTGGCAGGGGGAGGGGGGAGGTATTGGGGGTTTTTTTCCCATTGATTTCAATGGGGACAGTTCCCCATTGAAATCAATGGGAAAAAAACGGTACCAATATACCAGTTTTAATCCGGTAAACCATATTTTTGGGGGGGTTTTTTTGTTAACCAGTAAAACCGGTAACCATTTTTTTGCCCCAAGTCCCACCCCTATGAAATACTATCTTAATCCTAATTTTCCAACCCCCGATACCAATTTTCCAACATACTACCCCAATTCTGAGGGGGGTGCATAGCTCAGGGGGGTGCATAGCTGAGGGGGGTAAGAGCACATGTTTTGCATGTATAAAGTTCCAGGTTCAATCCCCAGCATCTCCACTTCAGGATCCCTGGTAGCATGCCTGGGGGAGGCCCCTGCTGGGGGCTTGGAGAGGTCTCAGGTAGCATGCCAGGACAGCCTCCATCAGAGACCCTAGGAGAGCTGGATTTGGACCCGAATTTGAAACCCCTGCTGCCGTGTCAGGTTGTGACAATACTGGGCTAAGATGGACCATTGGTCTGACTCAGTTGGGCAGTTTAGTTTAGTTTGGTTTTAGTTTAATTCCTTTACCGATCAGTAAAGTAGTATCTCAGTAATGGCAATACTCAGTATTTGGGGGTAATTCGGTGCATGATCAGTAGTCAAATAGCCCATTGAGCACTTGAAATTGTAGATATTATCCACTGATTACAGATAAGCTACCCATTTCAGCTCTAATTTTGTTGCATGCCAGACTTTGAAATCATGCATAGTACAAAGTGGCAAATAAATAATTTTCTTCAGAACTTGTTTGTGATATAAGTACACTGAAGTCATATGTAGCCAAAGTCATGGGGCTGGAAGCGGCATTGATATCTAATATATGAACAAATAATATTTTTAAAAAGGAGAAGGAAAACAGAATGGGTGAGGAAGGTGGAAGTCCTCTAGGAAAAACAGGGAAGAAAAGGAGCCCCATTAGGAGATGGATGGGATGTTTCTGAAAAACTGCTGCTCCTTTGAGACAACTCCACAGATGCTTCCATGTCCCTCCTTGATTAGCTGCAGACATAATCTTATGACCATTATTTCCTGAAAAACAGCAAGGTGAATTGTAATGTTTAAGAATCCAGCTCCATGGTTTACTGTGTAGCAATTTGATCCAAAGATCCAGTTGCATTTTTTCAGTACAGTGAGGTTAATTGTCCAGGGATAGCCTTAAATCTTGGTCCTGGGGAAAGTTTGGACCGACTATCAGGCTCTTATTATGTTAGTCCTCCTGTATCTGTGTCCTACAATGAGAGAAACCCATTTCTTACCAGATTGCTGAAATAAAGTCAAAAACTCAAATCTTAGTTACTTATCTTTACTTAATAAGATATAAAGTACATCTACAATTGTTTCAAAGTTACAAAGAGAGACAAAAGTCCTTTTCAAATGTGTGCAGGTGCATGGGGGCTGGGTGGGCAGCACGGTGGATGAGCGGTGCATGGGCATGCGTTCCCATGGACCCCAAACATCTCCACACATGGAGCATCTGGCATTGGCACCAGTAGCTCTGTGGGTGATTGGTGGAGGTGGATGGAGTGTGGGAGTGTGCGTGAACACCCACCCACCGGTCATGGCATTCGCTCGTACACCCACCCATCCTCCTCCACACCTGCTGCGTCATTCAAACAGACGCCCCTCCCACCCACCCTCACACATGGAAAAGGCGGGGGGGGGGCATCGATTTGAAAATGGCCTAAGATAGTCTTTAGTTAAAGATAGAAAATAAAAAGGCGCTAGTCAACTGAACAAAGAGATACCGTTTCAGCCTGGCTTTTATAAGACTTTTGGCACCAAAAGAATGTATGACATAAAGCAGTTGAACAACATCCAACTGTATCAGTACTATTTAACTCATCAAATTCTCCAAATGTACAGAAATCTTTTACTTAGTTTCTTATCTAGGGTAAAACATTCCATATAACACATAACTGATGCACTAGGGCAAAAGGCATAAAAATTAGTTAAGCATTTTTTTACAGGGGGAAGGAGGGAAAATTCTTAGACAAGCATTGACCAATAATAAAATTGACTAATGCAGTTCCAGTGTAACAATGTGATTTGTAAAGTAAATATACACTTGTATCAAAATATTATGTGCCTGTTAGGGATGTGCGAACAGACCAGAGTTCGGATGTTCAGACTAAAAACTTAGTTCAGGTTCATGGGTTCGCTCCCGCGGAGATCAGACACCCCAACCCACCCCGAATGTTCAGAAAGTTTGGATGCAGCATAGGCTTGGGGCACTCCAAGGGGGCATGGCAGGCCATTGGAGATGCAGAAGCAGAGACCAGGAAGGTTTGGGGCTTGGCACCCAAGGTTGCCCAGGCAGGCAGGCTTGGCGCTTGGCCCCCGAGGGTGCCTGTGGGGGCATGGCTGGCCGTCTGAGACCCAGAGGCAGTGGCAGCAGCTGAGGCCGGGCATTGCAGGATGCCAGACATTGGTGGAGCAGTGGCAGAGGCCCGGCCAGGGCTTGGTGGCTGGCACCCCTACTTGGCCAGGCATTGCAGGCTGGCATCGTACTCAACAGATCTCAAGAAGCTCTACTGCAAATTGGGTAAGCCTTGCCCGGTGGTGAATCTCATGGACACCCAGCTGTCACCCGCTGGCACACTCATCCAAGCTATGCCCGTCTACAAGAGGGAGGAGCAAATGGCTGATGTGCAGTACCAGTAGCAGCAGCAGACATTAGATTGCCAGGGCATAGTAACTGCAGCTGGCACCCTTACATGGCAGGGCATTGCAGGCTGCCTGGCATCAATGGAACAGCGGTAGAGGCCCGGCCAGGGCTCAGTGGCTGGTACCCCTACCTGGCTGGGCGTTGCAGGCTGGCTGGCATCGGTGGAGCATTGGCAGACAGTGAAGTGGAAAGTAGGCCCCAGAACCCAGATGGTGGGTGCTGGGGCTGGAGTGGCTAGCTGTTCCTTGATGCCGTGGAATGACAGCTCCCCATGAGCAGAATGACAACCCCAGAACCCTGACGGTGGGTCCTGAGGCTGGAGTGGCTGGCGGTTTCTTGATGCCGTGGAATGATGGCTTCCTGTGAGTGGAATGACAGCCCCAGAAACCTGACGGTGAGTCCTGGGGTTAGAGTGGCAGCTTCTGGATGAAGTGGAACGACATCCCTCCCTGCCTGTAATGTAGGCCCCAGAACCCTGATGGTGGGACCTGGGGCTGGAGTGGCTGCTTCTTGATGCCGGGTATAACACCTAAATCAATCTAATCCTACTCTAAATAAATCTGAAAACAGGGGAAGGGAATCAGCTATTGAATATATACAGGGAGGAGGGAAGGATTCAATGGAGGGTAGGGAGAAAGAACACAGGGAGGGGTAAAAAAATTAAAATAACACCTAAATCTATCTAATCTAAATAAATGAAACTATGGAGGTAAATATGTGGAAATGGGTAAAATAGTAGGAGGATGGCAATGGATTGGGAGGAACCCAAACTGCTGGGAGAGGGAGAGTTCTGAAAATGCCTGCTGACAGGATCAGTGGCTAGCTCAGAATGCTATGGAAGGGGGGAGGGAGGGCAATGACTTTTGTTAGTTGCTGCGCCCACCTTACCACAAGCCCCATTGGCTCTGTGTAGCCAAGCCCAGAACGATATGGAAGGGGGGGGGGTGAGGGCAATGACTTTTGTTAGTTGCTGCGCCCACCTTACCACAAGCCCCATTGGCTCTGTGTAGCCTAGCCCATGGCCAATTGCAGACTGCCAAGCCAGTGGTCTGAGGAAAAGAGGGATTGTGATTGGGCAGACTGGCTGCTAGTCCAAGCCTCTCCACCCCTCCTCAGCTCACACACACTGGGTCTACCAGCCAGGTTTTTTCCAGCCGAACCCATCCAAATGTGCCCAAACTGTTTGGGGGTTTGGGCGTTCAGTTCAGCCGTCCGAACTGGCTGAGTTCAGGCCGAACCCCGAACTTCCGAATTGCGTTCGCACATCCCTGGTGCTAACCATCCATATGTAAGGCTTGCTCTGAATTTTTTTTTAAATGGTTGCTCGCAGGTGTTATCCAGTGATCCCATTGTTTCTAGACTGAGTTAAATCTTTCCCAGTACTAATTTTGGGTTACGACCTGAGAGAACATCCAATTCCAATGAAAGCTGTTAAAAAGTGAGGGATGGCAAAACAGTGCTTCAAAGAAACCTTTTCCAAGTCTCAAAACCTGTACACAGTCCCTAACAGAAGTCAGTCCAATAAATTATATCACCTTACTTACTTTGTCT
>QEPC01000373.1:491348-505144 GCA_003113815.1 Sphenodon punctatus
AAAGCAGTTGAACAACATCCAACTGTATCAGTACTATTTAACTCATCAAATTCTCCAAATGTACAGAAATCTTTTACTTAGTTTCTTATCTAGGGTAAAACATTCCATATAACACATAACTGATGCACTAGGGCAAAAGGCATAAAAATTAGTTAAGCATTTTTTTACAGGGGGAAGGAGGGAAAATTCTTAGACAAGCATTGACCAATAATAAAATTGACTAATGCAGTTCCAGTGTAACAATGTGATTTGTAAAGTAAATATACACTTGTATCAAAATATTATGTGCCTGTTAGGGATGTGCGAACAGACCAGAGTTCGGATGTTCAGACTAAAAACTTAGTTCAGGTTCATGGGTTCGCTCCCGCGGAGATCAGACACCCCAACCCACCCCGAATGTTCAGAAAGTTTGGATGCAGCATAGGCTTGGGGCACTCCAAGGGGGCATGGCAGGCCATTGGAGATGCAGAAGCAGAGACCAGGAAGGTTTGGGGCTTGGCACCCAAGGTTGCCCAGGCAGGCAGGCTTGGCGCTTGGCCCCCGAGGGTGCCTGTGGGGGCATGGCTGGCCGTCTGAGACCCAGAGGCAGTGGCAGCAGCTGAGGCCGGGCATTGCAGGATGCCAGACATTGGTGGAGCAGTGGCAGAGGCCCGGCCAGGGCTTGGTGGCTGGCACCCCTACTTGGCCAGGCATTGCAGGCTGGCATCGTACTCAACAGATCTCAAGAAGCTCTACTGCAAATTGGGTAAGCCTTGCCCGGTGGTGAATCTCATGGACACCCAGCTGTCACCCGCTGGCACACTCATCCAAGCTATGCCCGTCTACAAGAGGGAAAAGCAAATGGCTGATGTGCAGTACCAGTAGCAGCAGCAGACATTAGATTGCCAGGGCATAGTAACTGCAGCTGGCACCCTTACATGGCAGGGCATTGCAGGCTGCCTGGCATCAATGGAACAGCGGTAGAGGCCCGGCCAGGGCTCAGTGGCTGGTACCCCTACCTGGCTGGGCGTTGCAGGCTGGCTGGCATCGGTGGAGCATTGGCAGACAGTGAAGTGGAAAGTAGGCCCCAGAACCCAGATGGTGGGTGCTGGGGCTGGAGTGGCTAGCTGTTCCTTGATGCCGTGGAATGACAGCTCCCCATGAGCAGAATGACAACCCCAGAACCCTGACGGTGGGTCCTGAGGCTGGAGTGGCTGGCGGTTTCTTGATGCCGTGGAATGATGGCTTCCTGTGAGTGGAATGACAGCCCCAGAAACCTGACGGTGAGTCCTGGGGTTAGAGTGGCAGCTTCTGGATGAAGTGGAACGACATCCCTCCCTGCCTGTAATGTAGGCCCCAGAACCCTGATGGTGGGACCTGGGACTGGAGTGGCTGCTTCTTGATGCCGGGTATAACACCTAAATCAATCTAATCCTACTCTAAATAAATCTGAAAACAGGGGAAGGGAATCAGCTATTGAATATATACAGGGAGGAGGGAAGGATTCAATGGAGGGTAGGGAGAAAGAACACAGGGAGGGGTAAAAAAATTAAAATAACACCTAAATCTATCTAATCTAAATAAATGAAACTATGGAGGTAAATATGTGGAAATGGGTAAAATAGTAGGAGGATGGCAATGGATTGGGAGGAACCCAAACTGCTGGGAGAGGGAGAGTTCTGAAAATGCCTGCTGACAGGATCAGTGGCTAGCTCAGAATGCTATGGAAGGGGGGAGGGAGGGCAATGACTTTTGTTAGTTGCTGCGCCCACCTTACCACAAGCCCCATTGGCTCTGTGTAGCCAAGCCCAGAACGATATGGAAGGGGGGGGGGTGAGGGCAATGACTTTTGTTAGTTGCTGCGCCCACCTTACCACAAGCCCCATTGGCTCTGTGTAGCCTAGCCCATGGCCAATTGCAGACTGCCAAGCCAGTGGTCTGAGGAAAAGAGGGATTGTGATTGGGCAGACTGGCTGCTAGTCCAAGCCTCTCCACCCCTCCTCAGCTCACACACACTGGGTCTACCAGCCAGGTTTTTTCCAGCCGAACCCATCCAAATGTGCCCAAACTGTTTGGGGGTTTGGGCGTTCAGTTCAGCCGTCCGAACTGGCTGAGTTCAGGCCGAACCCCGAACTTCCGAATTGCGTTCGCACATCCCTGGTGCTAACCATCCATATGTAAGGCTTGCTCTGAATTTTTTTTTAAATGGTTGCTCGCAGGTGTTATCCAGTGATCCCATTGTTTCTAGACTGAGTTAAATCTTTCCCAGTACTAATTTTGGGTTACGACCTGAGAGAACATCCAATTCCAATGAAAGCTGTTAAAAAGTGAGGGATGGCAAAACAGTGCTTCAAAGAAACCTTTTCCAAGTCTCAAAACCTGTACACAGTCCCTAACAGAAGTCAGTCCAATAAATTATATCACCTTACTTACTTTGTCTTTCTTACTCCATGCGATTACACTCCAAACAGAGGTACCTTAGGACAAATGATCAATTTCCCCAAACCAATCCTATTAGCCTCGCAGAATAACAGACACCACCCCTTTATCACTAGGGGATATAGGTAAGTTAGTAAAACCTTGGATTTTATTTAATTTCACCACTCAACATTTTTTCCCTTCTAAGAAAAAAATTACTATTATCCACATTACTGTGGCATCTCTAGTCTCTCTTGTAATTTGATACTTCCAGTGACAATAAGAAAAGCAGTCTTCATTGCTGCATGAGGAAAAATAAACCCATAATTAACAAGTTCCTGTATATTTCCTTACACAGTACAGCTATTTTACAGGGCAAAACCTCACAAGATACTGATAGGCCTGGAAAAGGTTTGCCATAAACACAGTATTTTTAGAACACTTGCTAATACTCTTTGCTGTGTGAACAGCATAAAGGGACAGATCAAAATATTAGAGCGGATTCAAGGGGTTGGCAGGGACAGTTTGCAATGTGGTCCAGCTGAGGACAGCTGTGGAGAAGTTGTTTTAGGCCATTAACAGCCAGTAGGAAAATTTCTCAACACAACTGCCCTGGATAAACAAGACCATGTGTGGAGTGTGTACAGTCCAGAAGTTCAATTGAATTGACAGGTTGGAGGTTTTTTTCATCAAGGGTGACTTGGGTTTTTAAGAGTTAGGCAAGCATGTTCAATTACTGTCTCCACCACATACCCAAGGTATTTATTTATTTATTTCTGTCGACTTCTTAGCCACCCCCTCCTACCACAGCAGCGCAGGATGGCTTACAGCATAGTTAAAAACATATAAAAATATAACATGATAAATAACATATTAAAACAATAAAATATGAAATCCAGGAAACAACCCAGGCAAAGCCACAAAATCCCTCCCTCCCCACTACCAACTCCTCACCCCTCTCCCTCACCAAAAGCCTGTCAGAATAGCCAGGTCTTACACTGTCTTCAGAAAGAGCGTAGGTCTGGGGCCAGGCGGACTATTCCACAGCCGCAGTGCGGTGACAGAACACCTCCATCGTCACCACCCGAGATACCGGGAGGCTCTGAGGGAGGCATCCCTGGCCGACTGCAGGGGTCAGTCCAGGACCTGGGGGGTGAGGCAATCCTACATATAAGTGGGGCCCAGGACGTTTAGGGCTCTATAGGTCAATACCAACACCTTGAATAGGGCCCGGAAGACTATAGGCAACCAGTGCAGAGAACAAAGCACTAGTGTAATGTGCTCACAGCAACCCGTCCCTATATGTGTTTATCAGCAGTGAGAACTGCTGCACCTCTCCATTTGGCTTATGTAGAGTTGTGCTACTCTCTCTACATCTATAGCAGGGGCGGAACACTGACTTGGGAACTGCTTGCACATCATTCCCGGGCAGTCAAGTTCAGCTTTCAGCCAGTCCTGGACCCAACACTGTCTACATGATCCCATGTCTTACTTCATTGCATCCGAGTCTCAACAGCTGAACCACAGCTGCTTCTCAGAATCTCAACAGCCAGGATTGCAAACTGCTGACTCTGTCACCCAATGATGAATTAGGAGCGGTTTGTGTGTGAGTACATGCATGTGTGTCTTGTGGCTATTGGCCATATGAAGATTTTGAGAATGGCCCAAAAAATCTTGGTTATTCCCCCCTGCACAATAGCAAAATATAACATTTCATTATTAAACCAGTTGTGGACAACCCATGGCCTTCCAGAGGTCAGCATGAAGGCCTTTGTATTTGAGAGGTCTACAGTTCAACTCAAGCCCAATGGGATCCGACTGCAAATGCCATTTTCCAGGGCTAGTGTAACTTTCACCTGAAACATTCAGAAATCAGGCTAGGGCAACCTCCCCTTTTATGGAGCACTGATGATTATTTTATTAGCATTTATATAGTGCCAGCTGTGTACCTGGCACTTTACAGAACAATGAGATAGACGTGGTCCCTGCCTACGGCTTACATTCTAATAGTCACGGAAAATAGAAAAATATATATCATTTTGAGATCCTGCTAGCATTTCAAACCCCAACCCATATGGAAAGATAATATCCCTGTTAATCAAAACACTATTTAAATCTATACCCTGTGCCCTTTCCAAAAGGCTCAGGGTGACTTACAAGAACAAATCAAAACCATACAAATAAATAATTTTAACCCCACACAAAAACAAATGAACAAACCCATACCTATACAATAAAAAACTAAGCAATAAAACACAATTAACCTTAGTCCAACCACTACTTTGCCTCTCATGCAAGGGAGTCCCCACACAACTCCAGGCCTCCCCAGGCTCATTTCCCCACTTTTCTGGGTATTACAGAATTCCCTTCCACACTACATTCCCCCAACCCTTGTCATGGACGGATTATTACCTCCTTCAGGCTGGGCTCCTGGTGCATGTCTAACCCCAGAAAGGTGCAGAACCAGTTTGGTTGGTTAGCCCCCAGAAACTTATGGAACCAGAAGGGTTCCAGAATGCTCTTGGGGAATTACCCTCCAATCTTGACGACCACTCACTCAATGACCTCGTAGCATTTTGGATTACCTTGCTTACTGACTGAGGCCATTGACTGAATGGCTCCTAGGCATCTGCTCCCAGAGCACCGACAATGCAGGTCCCCCTGGTTCATGGAGGATCTGCAATGGATGAAGCATGAAGGGCTACGGTTAGAGAAATGGTGGTGCCGTATTCACACTGAAGCTAACCGGTTGCAGCATAGAGTTCTGCACAGAGTATCGCAGAGAGACTTCTCTATGCCTCAGTTTAAGTCATGGACTTTGGGAAGTTGTGACTTAGGCTCCATAGCCTTATCTGTGGGGGGGAATGGTGTACAAACACAGGTTATAATAATCTGCTTCAATGCACTAGGTTTGCTGCATCCATTTTACAATTCCTGCTCAGTTTAATACAGCCAATCAGTAGTGGTAATTTTTCAACCAATGGGGACAAGCATTTTCAATCCCTTCATGCAAATCAGTTTGCCCTAGGTTTGACCTGTCTCCCCCTAGTGAGCAATTTACTGTTAAACCATTCAAATGAGCCAATAAGGTCTAAGTACTTATGGTGGCACTTAGGGCTGAAGCGGTAACTCCTCTTTATGTTCTGCAATTTCATTCTGTCATTTCAGAATTGCCCACGATGTTCCGCAGCTTTTCTGCCGGCATTCCGCTAATTCTGTTGGCATTCCACTAATTCGGAAGCTGTCGGAATAATCGCGGAAACTGTCAGAACAAGCATTTTTCGCTACTTCGCAGTGCCGGTAGAAACTGCCGGAAAAAACATTATTCCGCTATTTTCGCAGTCTTTGGAAGTAGTGGAATGAAAGTAGTGGAACGGCGGAATTAGCGGAATGAAAGTAGCAGAATGAACATCTCTATCGCATCATGCCGCTCATTGTGGAAGAGTTATTTCCGTCGGAAAAAGTTACTGCAGTGGCTTGCCGCTTCAGCCCTAGTGGCACTTAGTGGAAGGGTTGTATATTCTTGTTCTGCATACTTCTCAGTTTGGTCCACCTTAGTAGTGTAAGGGAGGGGCTTTCCCCCTCTCAGGGACATATAAGGAGGCCTGCATTCCTGCCTGATTAGTACTTTCTTGCTGCCTGGGAAGAGAGTTCATGTCTGGAGTGGTGTCTTCCTGCCGTGTGAGGAACTTTCTGAAGATGGTTTGTGCTGTTGTGTGATCTCAGGGTTTCATAATATAACCTGCATTTATGCACTGAAATCTGTGTCTGCTGCTTCTTCTCTACAAAACCTCTGGGTCTTATAGACGGCCTCAACACTACGCCAACCATCTCCTTTGGAGAGAAAGATCTAGACTGGACAGCAGTTACCCACCACCCCTTCTCTTTAAAACATTCTGGCGTCCCTGGGTAGGAACCTATGCTGTGGCTGTGTGGGCAGCAAAGAAGGTGTTCTTTGCTGCCATCATAGCATGCACAAAGTCTTATTCAGCTGAGCTTTTTCAGGTGGTGTGGAGGCTGGTCAGTCTGTCCTCCCTCCACCTGGAACTGGAATTCGTTGTCTTTTTTGTGGATGAAATCACTCGAATTCACCACAACTTTGATGCCACACTTGCCGCAGTAGGAGAACTGGAGGTAATGGAAGCCCCCGCCTTGTCCTGTTTTATGGGATCAGTTCCAGTGGGTGTCGCCCACTTTTGCAGCAGATGTCCATAGGGCAGTTAGAGCTACCTGTCATGAACTGGACCAGTGCCTGTCCTGGCTGGTTAAGGCCAGTCAAGAGACACTGGGACTGTTTCTTGGGGGGAGGCGTGTTGGTCAATGCCTCCCTTAGGGAGGGCAGAGTGCCGGGCTGTCTCAAGGAGGTGGTGGTGCAACCTCTGTTCAGGAAACCATCTCTTGACATTGACTCCTTACCAGCTTTCGGCCAGTCTCTAACCTTCCCTTTTTAGGGAAGGTTATTGAACAGGTGGTGGCTCAACAGCTTCAGGAGCATCTAGATCATGTCAGTTTTCTAGATCCCTCGCAATCCAACTTTTGTCTGGGTTTTGGCACTGAGACTGCGCTTTTGGCCTTGGTCGATGACCTCCACTGTGAGTTGGATCAGGGTAGATCATCCCTTTTGATCCTGTTAGATCTATCCCCTGCATTTGATACCGTTGACCACGAGGTGTTGGTGACTCACTTGTAGGACTGAGCCAGGGTGGGTAGACTTGTTCTCGAACGGTTCCATTCTTTCCTGGCTGGGAGAACCCAGTGGGTGGTGCTGGGGGAATGGTCGTCCTCTCCCCAGGACCTCACATGTGGAGTCCTGCAAGGTTCTATTCTGTCTCCTCTCCTGTTCAATGTGTATATGCAGCCTTTGGGCAATGTTGTGAGAGGGTTCGACATACGTTGTGGTCAGAATGCTGATGACACCCAGCTTTACCTCTCATTTTCAGCTGACCCAGGTCCAACAGTCTCAGTGCTTACGTGTTGCTTGGCGGCTGTGGTGGACTGGATGAGAGCGAGCTGTCTTAAACTGAATTCTAACAAGATGAAGGCGATGCTGGTGGGAGGGGCAGAGGGAGTGGTGGCCCCCGTCATTAATGGGGTCTGCCCTCTGTTAGTCCCTCAGGTCCATAGCCTGGGGTGCTCCTCTACTCGCAGCTCCACCTGAATGTCCAGGAGATGAAAAGCAAGGAGCACTTTTCACCAATTGTATCTGGTCCGAACGGCTTTGGCTGTATGTCTCGGACTCTGACCTGGCCACCATCCATGCTTTCATCACCTCAAGACTGAACTATTGAAAAGCGCTCTATGTGGGGCTACCCTTGGTGATGGTTCGGAGGCTGCAACTGGTGCAGAATGCAGTGGCCCGTCTCCTTATGGGGATGGGTCATCATGAGCACATTACACCAGTGCTCCGTCATCTGCACTGACTGCCTATAGTCTTCCGGATCTGATTCAAGGTGTTGGTGTTGACCTTTAAAGCCCTATACGGCCTGGACTCTGCCTACCTGTGGGATTGTCTCACTCCCTGGGTTCTGGATCGGTCCCTGAGGTCAGCTGGGGGCGCCCAACTCGAAGTCCCCCAAGTTTCTCAGGTGGCAACCACGGGAGGGTGTTCTTGGTGACTTCCCCTAGGCTGTGGAACTCCCTCTCGACAGGAGTCTGCCTGGCCCCAGATCTTCCCTCTTTCTGATGAGTGTAAGACCTGGCTGTTCTGCCAGGCATTTGGTGAGGGAGACAGGTAGGGTGGTATGGTTTTGAGGGCTGGGGGGGAAGGGTTTTTAACTCTACCTTTGTGTGTTTTATATTTTGGAAATTTTAATGTATGTGTATCTTATATTTTTATATAATTATATAATGTTTTTGTAAGGTGCCCTGAGCTGCCGTTGGCAGGAGGGTGCAGGGTACAAGAACAATGAGATAAATAAATAAACCCATAAAAACATTATACATCAAACAATAACAAATTAATGTTAAACACAGAAATGCAGAAGTTTACGAGGAAGGTCTTCACCAGTGATAAGATATCATTTGAAAACATTTTTTTCCCAAGATATTTTACTAGAGTCTTAAAGTATCTTTAAACAAGATAACACTATTGAGAATAGCGTAGTATCTTGGAAATATACCAGATACCAAATAAAAGTACTTGAGAGAGTTTCAAAGATACTCCGGCATATAAAATTGTGGATTTTTTTAATTTAAAAAACAAAACAAAAACCACAGCAATACATAACATCATTATGCAGTTTGTCAGCCGATGTGGTTTTAGTATCTAACAAAAATATGTAGAGTAAATTTTTTAAAAATCCAAACATCAGTAATATTAACAATATTATGCCTTGAAAAATATGTTGTGTGTATTGTGCGGTAGATTTTTACCCCAGTCCTTTGGCACTTAAAGTGCAGAATGTGTCAACTCACATCAGATCTCTTGGGATACATCACTACCACAGCCTGGGGTAGAAATCTACCCCATGGTAAAACAAATTGGGGTAGATTTCTACCCCAGGATATTTTTGTTCACAAAAAATAAATGGTTAATGGTAACCAACTTTCCTTTGGGGATATTGTGTGCCTGTGTGCAGGTGACAATGCCCTAAAAGGGCAAAGTTGGAGAGCCACAAGCTTGTGAGTTATTGCAAGAGAGGCGCACCTGGGGTAGGAATATACCCCAAGAGCTAATACTAGTTAATATACAACTACAAAATCATTCATAGTTTTAATATATTATTACAGTACTACCTTACCAAGTACAAATTCTGTATCTAAACTATATTTTTGTTTTCCATTATTGAATTCATTTGGGAATGTTTCATATTATAGACCCTAGTATAAACAACTCTCTTGATCATTAGGACTGTTAATCATTCTCCTAAAAACCATTTTCAGGAACAGTCTGCAAGGGCATAGCTATAACAGGGACAGGCAGTGCAGCTGTATTGAGGACCCATGCTCCTTGGTGCAGCTGTATCCCTGCCGCTGGGAGTGGGGAAAGAGGGCCCAATCCATTGTCTACACCATTCCAATCTAGCCACACCCCAACAGTCTGGCAGAAAACTCAACGTTCAGCTTTCAAAATAGCTAAAACAGTTCTTTTGTTGCTCTTTAAAAAAAAACAAAAAAAACACCTTGCTATGAAAAATATTTGGGCACCAAACCAATCAGTTTTTAATAATTTACATTAAAAACCCTCCAATCTGGTAAATTCAAAGGACTTTCAGGCTGCATTTCAGGAAAGCATCTACAGGGTCAACTGAAGCAAACTGAAGTGCAGATTGAAGCATGCCCTAAAGTTTGAAAAATGTCTTAATGTTTTCCTGAATCAGCATCAGGATCCAGGGGGATTGTGGTTCCCACACCTTAGTCTTTTAGGTTTCCAGGCAGGAGCAACATCCTACACTGCCACAAAGCTGATATGGAAAGGCAGAGGGACAGAAGCCTCTTGCGAAGCTCAGTGCTACAAGGCCCTGCCTCATCAAGTTCCCAGTTGGCTGCTAATGACTGACTAGGGATCCCCTATTTAACTCCCTGGCCCGCACCCAACATCTTGTCTGGAGCAACTAGACAGTCACCTGGCCTGTCACACAATCACCTCACCTGCACCTCCCTCTTCATCTTACCTTGTTCCTTCACTCATCCAGTCCCTGCTTCCTACCTTGCCTTGAACCCTGCCCTGACCACCTGGCTACTGATCTACATGCTGGGCATTAATAGGAAAATAAATAGTCCCTTTTTCAAGCTGAGGGTTGTGTGACACTTGCTCACATACTATAGGTGAGAGCACCCAATAGACCGTCATGTGGGTGACAACGGACACACACAGCTCGAATGGACATGAAAATGGGGCTGTCATCCCTTCCAGGTTCCTCCAAAGCTGACTGCTCTGTGTGCTAGCCACGAGCCCCTCTCCAATTCTTCATAACCAGGATGGAGACAAATGGGGCTTGTGGTTGGCATGCAGAGCAACCAATAGGGTTAAGGTGCTCTACTTGCTGGTTGCACTCTTCTTCACAGACAGGAAGGAGACAACTTTGGCTCATGGCCAATGTGCAGAGTGAAGCCTCCTTCATGACCAGAGCTCCTCCTAACAGATGGCATACCCAAGTGTTTGCCCACATGTGGGTGCATATTAGTCCACATGGTTTTCTCCTCTTGTCTTGGCAGGATGTTGTGTGAGACAGGACCAGGAACACCTGGCCCTCGTCTCGGGTGAGTTAATAAATGGCCTGGTCACCACCTATTCATGGGTGGCTATCGTGCCATTTATTTCACCCACTGCTTCCAAACACAAGCCTTCTTTTGTCCTCCGACACCAGTGCGTCTCAGATCTCAATGCATTCAACACTTGCCCAGCTACTGAACAATCTCATCTGGCCCCAGTTCCTCCATGGATGAGTATTCCCAATTCCAGCGTTAGGTTGCTCTTGGACTTTTGCCTCAGCCTGGTTGCGGCTCATGGCTGGGATCTAACTAGACAAATCCCAATGAAGTCAATGAGAGGCCCCCCACTAAATTTAATGTGCATTAAGTACCACAGAAATCAAAGTCAGCTTTAGGATTGTACCCTGTAGACAATTTACCCCAAGGTATCGGTGGTTTTGATGTCATTTAATGGATCTACTCAATTTGATCTGTTTTGTGTTATTCTCTGACAATTTTACACTTGTTCTCTTAAGTGCACACATTTTTCCTGTCCTTCAGTTCAGAACTGTCTTACAAGATTTTTTTTTAAATTTAATCGACATATTTGTAGCCTTTAGTTATATAAACCCGCTTGTAGTTTTCCTTTTTGGAAGTGGTGGTGCCATGAGTCAGATGATTTCAGAAAAACAATTTTTCAGCCGATGCATCTTGACAAAGAAACTGCAAAGTCGTTACCCACTTATGGAGAGCTGCTAAACATGAGCCTCCAAATGTTTCAAATAAACCTCATCATAAGTCTGTGGATAAGAAACATGAAGCACTGTGTGTTAAAAAGTTGTTTTTTATCTTTCAAAATATTTTGAACTCCATTGGCACCGGTTAGCTACATTAACAGTTCCGCTTTCTCTTCCCGTTGCAACCTTATTAATAAAGATATAATGTCTACAATGTCTTTCTTTCAGATGACCATGTCAAGTCTTAGAATCATGCATTTGGCTGTCTGAGTTATTTGCTGGCAAGAAGAGATTATTTTAAACTAATTATTTTAAAGTGGGCCAAGTGATTTTCCCCATGCTTTACTAACTAGTTAAAATAGGTAAATAGATTTCACTCAGATTTTCCAGACCCTCTCTGAAGGCTGCAATTCTCAAACCACTTACTGCAGAGGAAACAGTTTGAGGACTGCAACCTAGAAATTGAGGCGTTATTGAAAAGAAGGATTTCATGTTATTTCTCAGTCTTAACTGTAGCGTTTACTACTTCATTCCCAAGCTAAATTGATAACAACAAGAAAAAAATACAGGGCAGTATGCTCGATCTTCATAGTTCTTGTGAAGCAGTGGTGTAACGAGGTTATGGCAGGCCAGGGTTTGTGTCCCAATTATGGTGGACCCTAAGAACAAGGGGTCAGGGTTTTCCTAAGTTGTAGCCCTCCCATAGCATGCAGCTAGTCTTGGTCTCCTCCAGCAAAGGTGGTGACTCCCAGTGATACTCCTCTTTCCCCCCCCCCCACCTCGAGGAACAGTAACACCAGCGAGATGGAAGTTTTAATTGTCAGTAGAGCCAGCCCTCTACCACTGCCCTCTCTGAAAACTTATATCAAAATGGCAAAGTAGATTGAACTGGTGGTAGGGTGGTGCTAGAGACAGCAGTGAGTCAAGCAGGTTTAAAATTTTACAGGAAGTGAAATGTACTCTGGAATCTCTATGGATAGAAATTCCATGTGTAACAGGACAGTGTATAGCAGTGGGACTATATTATTGACCCCGTGGCCTACAGTCGGCCTGCAGTTGACTAATCTGCGAATGCCAATAGGGAACACACAAGCAAAGGCCACCTAGTCGGAAATGGCATAGGGGGAGGGGGGAGGAGAGAAAGTATGCTATTCCAGTACCAGATGGGGAGGGAGATGGATGGGCTAGAGGAAAACACAGTGACACACAGGAAATATTTTAAAAGACTTTATTAATAACACAAAACAATAATTTGAAACCGTTCAATGATGCTCATTACACTATAATTGATGGTGGGTGTTTTGGCTAGCATTGTGGTTGATGTGCCAACACAAGGCATCCTGGATCTCTCCGGCTATGCACTACTCGGCTCTGTTTAGCTGGTCCCAGTACAGGGGCACTGGCTCGCCCAAGCTAACTGGTGGGGGGTTCCCCAACATGGCCCAACGAGTCTCTCCGATGTTGTGAAGAACACAGGCAATGGTTGTTAACAGGGGAGTTGTCTCTAGATGGAAATCAGTCCTAGGAGCTATCTATCTCCAGCACTGCTTTAAAAGCCTCAAATCCCTAGGGATGGGCAAACAGGTCATCGGGTTCGGCCGTTCGGTGCGGTCATCAGGTTCAGGTTCGGCCGTTCGGTTTGGCTGTTCTGTTCGGGTTCGGCCGTTCGGAAACCAGTATCGCGAGAGGACAAGCCAGAAGTTGGAAATTCATGCGCGTGCGGAGCTGTGTGGTGAGCGAGTGTTTGTTTGGTTGTGTTGGTGTTTGGTTTGTGTGTTTTGGTTGTGTTTGGGTGTACTGGTGTGGTTTTTGTGGTTGGTGGGTGTTGTGGGTGACTGTGTTTTGTGTGTGTGATTTTCAAATTTAAAAAAAAATATTAAAAATGAAGACGGCTGCCATGTTGCTTCCCCGGCTGGGGGCCAACTTTGTAGTCAAGGAGGAGGAGGTCACTTCCCCGCCACGTAGTACACCTCCTGTGGTGGTGACCAGTTCTTCGGATGAAGAGCGAACCTCAGGAGGTGCTGCCACCAGGTTTGTAAACTTAGCATCCCCTAGCACCCCAGGGAGGAGGGCAGGATTTGCACGTGCCAGCCAGGGTCTCCTTTCTAGTTGCAATCCCTAGCATCCCCTAGCACCCCAGGGAGGAGGGCAGGATTTGCACGTGCTTTCTAGCTGCAATCCCTAGCACCCCAAGGAGGGAGGACTAGAGGCATCAGCATCATAAATGCATAATATTACTTTGGTGTTCTTAATGTGTTCCCATTTCAGAGAGGAATCAGATGCCGGCCCCAGCTCTGCTGCCACTGCCAGGCCAAGGAGGACCCCCTAGGCCAAGGTTGCCAGTGACACCCCCAGACATCCGGCAGTCAAGGTCGGATGTCTGGAGGTATTTTGACAAGGGCGACAGTCACCACATGCAAGGTAAGACACGGGGACTGGAACAATAGGGAATGAATTGCCCTATGACCTGTTAGGAACAGAAGTCCCCTGCAGAGAGAGATTGGTCACCCAGTCCACCCACTTGTGGAG
>QEPC01000373.1:507237-548144 GCA_003113815.1 Sphenodon punctatus
CCTGCTGTTCAGGAACAGTGACTAGCTAGAAGGTGTTGGGAAGGGGGGAGGCAATCAGTTTTGTTTCTTGCTGCGCCTGCCTCACCGCAAGCCCCATTGGCTCCATGCAGCCTAGCCCCCCCCCGGCCCTATGTCCAATTGCAGACTGCGAAGCCAGTGGTCTGAGGCGAAAAGGGATGGTGATTGGGCAGGCTGGCTGCTACTCCAAGCCTCTCCACCCCTAGTGCCTGGAAGTCTGCTCCTCAGCTGACTCACCCTCCCTGTCACGTTTGAACTTCCAGTGACACTTTTTTTTGCCACACAAACTCACCCAAATGTGATCCGAACTGACCAAACTGTTCGGTCATTTTGACGTTCGGATCTAGTTCGGTTCAGCCAGTTCAGGTTCAGATTCGGGTTCGGTCATCCGAACAGGCCTAGTTCGGACTGAACTCTGAACTTCCAAACCGCGTTCACCCATCCCTACAAATCCCTCTCCATAACAGAGTGGATGGTGCTGAGCTGCCTGTTTAAGTACCTTAGCTCCAGGGTACAAGCATCACTGTATGCCTTCATGATCCAGAGCTTTAGGGGGTAATCAGGGTCCCTGAGAACAGGCCTATGAGCACATCCTCAATGCATGTTTCAGTGGAAGGTCCAAGGTCTCCTGTGTACATGCAGCCAAAGAAGGGGACTGACAGAAGATGCAGGTGTTGTGGTTCTTCTGGATCACCAGGCCAGTACATCCATGAACCAGGCCCAGTAGTCCACTATGGCGTGGAGAACCACAAAGAATAATCCCTTCCAGTTCATGTAGTTGTCCTTGCTATGGGGTGGACAGTGACAATATGGCTGCCATCGATCACCCCTATACAGTTCAAGAACCCCGTCTGCCAAAAGTCCTCCATTATATCCCTGGAGCCAGCTGCACCACCTGGTCCAGCAGCACTTCCACAACCTCTGTGCAAACCTACATGAGTATGGTGCCCACCATGGACATTGCAACACCAAATTACTGGACCACAGAGCAGCAGGAGTCTGGAGTGGCAAGCTTCCAGTTGGCAATGACAACACACTTCTCCATGCGGATGATCAACTGCATCACCATGCTGTTTCTCCAGTCGTGGCTTGAGGATCTCGACTACCTGCAGGAAGAGATGATGAGGCATCCTGAAGATAGCAACTCGCCCAGCATCTACCAACAATGATGGTAACATTCTCCCACCACTCTATGCTTTTCTCCTTCACTCAGAGAGACCTCTCAGTGGATACAACCCTGCACAGGGCATGGGTGGTTGAAGCCATGTCTCCTGACAAGTACTTCTCTGCACACATCAACTGCTCTTGCACACTTTGATTCTCCCCAGCTCAGTCCATTGTGACTGGAGGCAGGCACCGAAGCAGGTGTCACCTCTGCAGTGCTGTCAATGATGACAGAAGGCTTGGATCTGCTGGATTATTCATAGGATCTGCTCAGCAGCAGTAATGAAAGCCCAGAGCATGATGATGAGCACAAGGAAATTCTCAGCATGAGTCTCCATGGTTGTGGTTCTGGTGTCCATGAACTCTACAGACCATGTGCCAACTATTTTGAACATCTTAAAGGATGGTTGGGTGGGAGGGCAATTGGGGATTAATGGCCAGTGGCCTTCAGGCCCTATTGCACCAAATACACAGTGAGGAGCAAAGGATTAAAAAAGGTAAATCCCACAGCAAGGCTAAAAACACGCTAAAAACTAGATGCCTCAAAAGGGAAGCTAAAAACTCAGGAACCATCCAATATCCTTTAAAAAGTGCAGCAAAATCAGCCTTGCTGCCTAAAAACAGGGCAAGGTGGACAGGGTCAGTGGAGTGTGGTTGGCACTGTAAAAATTAGGGGTGGGAAAACCCGATCTTCCGATAATGCCGGTACTAGGCGTACCGGCATTATCGGATTCAACCCGGTAATCCGGGCCATTTCCTGGATTCCCGGTACCGGATTTTTTTTACATTGCAGCCATTCAAATGAATGGCCTCAATGTAAACCCCACACACACACAAAAAAAAGCCGCGTTTCCCTCCCCCTCCCAGGCTGTGCGGGTGGAAGGGGGGACACCCCCCACCCACCCTGCCCAGCCTGGATTTAAACAAAAAAATTCCCCTGAGTGTCCCACTGCAGCTCCGGGCTGCCGCCGGCAACCCAGAGCCAGCACCAGCACCAGCGGCCATCCCAGCAGCAGCCGGTAAGTATATTGTATGATCCCTGGGGGGGGGGGGTTAACACACACACACACACACACAGGGATCACCCTACTTCCAAGTTCCCGCACCCAGGGATCTCGTACCTTCATTGAGCTCCGGTGGTCCGACGGCTTCAGGGCCGGCTGTGGCTGCCAGCTTCAGACGCTAGTAGGCCTTCCAGGGAACTTCCGGGTTTCCGCGGAAGGCCTACCAGCGTCCGAAGCAGTTTAAAGGCCTATGCTGTGGCGGTGCAGGCAGCAAAGAAGCAGTTCTTTGCTGCCCTCATAGCGTCTGCGAAGTCACATCCAGCTGAGGTTTTCCGGGTGGTGAAAGGCTTGGTCAGTCCTGCTTGCCTCCACCTGGACCTGGAGCAATCTAGTGACCGCTGTGACCAGCTAAGTACTTTGTGGATAAGATCGCTTGCGTCCGCCATGACTTCAGTACCACAGTTATTGCAGAGGATCATCTTGGGGTTATGGAGGCACCATCCTGTCCTGTTTTGTGGGATCAGTTTCAGATGGTATCACTTGCTGATGTGGAGTCCTTGTTGGGATCTGTTCATGCCACTACTTGTGAACAGGATCCGTGCATGTCCTGGCTGGTGAAAGTCAACCAAGAGATGTTATGGCCATTGCTGACTGGGGTGGCTAGTGCCTCCCTGTGGGAGGGCAGGGTGCCAGATTGCCTAAAAGAGGCTGTGGTTAGGCCCCTGCTCAAGCAACCATCTCTTGACGCTGATGCTCCTGCCATTATCAGCCAGTCTCTAACCTTCCCTAGAAAGGGAAGGTTATTGAACAGGCTGTGGCACATCAGCTCCAGGAACATTTAGACCGCACCAGTTTCCTTGATTCCTCTGTCTGGTTTTCGACCTGGTTATGGTACAGAGACTGCATTGGTAGCCTTGGTCGATAATCTCTATCTGGCATTGGACCAGGGTTGTTAGACCCTGTTGGTCCTGCTAGACCTTTAGGCTGCATTCAACACTGTCAACCATGAGGTGGTGACCCACCTGTGGGACCATCCTGGGATTTGTGGGATGGTCTTGGACTGGTTTCATTCATTCCTGGCTGGGAGAAGTCACTGGGTGGTCGTGGGAGAGTGTACGTCTCCCACCCCCTCCGGGACCTCACGTGTAGAATCCCTCAGTCTGCCATTCTGTCCACCCCTCTTGTTTAATATCTATATACAACCATTAGGGGAGATCGTGAGAGGGTTTCAGGGCATGCAGTGTCATCAGTATGCTGATGACACTCAGCTCTACCTCTCTTTTTCTACTGACCCAGGTCTCAGTCTCCTTATTTTCCCAGTGCCTGTCAGCTGTGGGGGCTTGGATGAGGTTGAGCCATCCACAATTGAATCCTGACAAGACAGAGGTGATGTTGGTGGATGAGGGCTTAGGGGGCCTGGAGGTGGTTGAATCTCCTCTTGTTGGGGGGGTTTGCCCTCCCATGGTCTCTCAAGTGTGGAGTCTGGGTGTGCTCCTTGAATCACGGCTCATCTTGGAATCTGTGGTGGGGAGTGCATTTCGGAAGTTACATCTTGTCCAGCAGCTTTGGCCATATCTCTCAAACTCCGACCTCGCCACTGTCATACATGCCTTCATCACCTTGAGGCTGGATTACTGCAACGCGCTCTACTTGGGGCTGCCCAAGAAGCTCGTCTGGAAGCTGCAGCTCGTGCAGAATGCCGCAGCTTGTCTCCTTATGGGGGCACGCCACAGGGAGCACATGACACCAGTGCTTCGGGCTCTGCATTGGCTGCCTATAAAGCACCAGGCCAGGTTCAAGGTGCTGGTTTTAACCTTTAAAGCCCTTCACGGCCTGGACCCTACTTATCTGCGAGACCGCCTCGCTCCCCATGTGCCTGTGTGACCTATGAGATCATCCGTGGGAGCCTTTTTGGAGGTTCCCCGGGTGAGGTGGGTGGCCACCAATGTTAGATCTTTTTGGGTGGCCGCCCCTGTTCTGTGGAATTCACTCCCGGAGGAGACTCGGTTGGCCCCTACTCTCCTGTTATTTCAGCATTTATGTAAGACCTGGCTGTTCCGACAGGCCTTTGGCGAGAGGTAGGGGTAGGGTGAGTTTTGTTTGTCCCCCTGCATTTATGAATTTTTAATTGTTTTTAAATTGTTTTATTGTTTATATTGTTGTTCGCCGCCCCGAGCTGCCCTGTGGGCAGGAGGGGTGGGACAAAAATGTTACATAAATAAATAAATTAAATAAAATTAAATTTTACATAAATAAATAAAATTAAATTTTACATAAAGTTCCTTTCCATCCCTTAAAGTTTTAAGAGCACCACAAGGACTGTGAATATATGAGATGTGCGAATAGTCTCAGCAGACATCCACTCTTTAGAGATTAGCTAGCAGGAACTACACCCTGGAGGAAAGTTGAGGAGCACTCTTGAACTGGGTATTCGATCTGGCTTCCAGCTTGAGTGCGTCACTGTTGAATAGTCACAAAGCTAGCTAGCTTTGTAGCTTTCATGGAAAGATAGGACAAAAGCAGTCAGCCACTAGCTCAGTTGGCAGTTCTGTAACAGTTCTGTAAGTATTATGTTATGGCCCATGACAAAAGAAGAGTCTGAAACTAGTTAACCCATTTCAGAGGCCTATTTCTAACTGCTGAATGAACAAAGTCCTTGAATAAAGGAACAAAAGGTTGCTATGGCACACTTTGTATAGTCTGTTAATGGCAAAGTGAATTCTAATTTCTCTAGGGAATTTAGCTGGTCAAGGTAACAGGATGACAGACTCAGTTCTAAATTTCTGCTACAGTCCCATAAGTACCTTTACCCAGTATGAGATAAGGAAGTCTGAATGTGCAACCTAAAGTCAAGTTCTGCAAGCAGATTTATGTAAAGTTCCTTAATTTGAATAATTCATTCTGTTTACAGAATTTGGGTTGCGCCTTGTATTTTTTTGGCACAGAATATGGGAAAGTATGGGCTGGCAGTGCAGGAACTGCAGTAGTGGAGGGAATGGGATAGTGACCTGGGCCTTGGCAGGGCTGTTTCGTGGGAAAGAGATTAGGCTGTAGGGGGTTGCAAGCCAGTGTGTGTGTGCGCTCACAAGGAGCTGTGCTGCTGGCCAGAAGAGCAGGGTCTAGGGGAGAAGGCTTTGATGGCTATGGGGAATTAGGTCTGTAGTGGGCGATGAGGTGTTCGCTGCTGGTCAGAGGGGATTCCAAGTGGCCAGAGAGAGGGGAGGAAGAGCACATAACTTCACATCTGGTAATTCCTTTACTGTAGTGTAACTGCCTTGTAATTAAGATGAACCAAAGTTTAGGTTGGCATGGTACTTACTGGTCACCCATTTAAAAGAGCATGACTCGTACAGAAGGATATAGGTAGAATAAGTATAAGTAATCAGTTGCTGAGTTGGAATATTGCAGGGCTTCGAAATAAATTAATGGATGTTGAATGGATTTATTGAATGGTTTATTGGGAAGTACTGTGTTATTCTCTTTCAAGCAACATGGTTAGAAAAGCCCTTCAATTTGAATGTTTATATAGCTTTTAGTTTAGAAGCTTGGAGACCAAATGCTAAAGGGAGAGCGATGGATGGATTATAGGGATGGGCGAACAGAACTGAGTTAGGAAATTCTGTTCGGAAATTTGGTTCGGTCGACCGAACTATTCGAGTTCGGTCCGAACTCTGAACTTCCAAACAAAGTTCAGAAATTCAAACCCCATTCAACTAAATGGAATATTATCTTTTAGGGATGGGTGAACAGAGCCAAGTTCAGAAATTCGGTTTGGTTCGAAAATCGAGTTCAGTTCAGAAGTTCGGTTCAGTCAACCGAACTGGTCGAGTTCGGTCCGAACTCCGAACTGCATTCGCCCATCCCTAGTGGATTAATAACTCTGATTTCCACTGAATTGGCTGCAAAGGTGTGGCACACAGAATTAGACTCTAGATATATTTATTTATATTTCAGCGGTTTATGTGTTATGCCATCAGAGAGAGCCTTTTATAATAATTTATTTTTTTTCCCTCCTAAAACAAAAAGAAGCTAAAAGTTGGTGGTTGACTCATTTAACTTTTAATATAGAGTTAATGAGAATAAAATACCCAGATATTGAAATTATATTAGCAGGTGACTTTAATGTTTAAGTAGGAAGATTACATGAAATTTGAATGATGATTTAAGACTCACTATGGGGTACACCTACACCTGTTTTAAGGTCCTCAAATACAGCTGGATATCTTATCGTACAATGTATATATGAAAGGCTTCAGAATGCTTAATGGTAGGGTGGGAAATGATATTCCAGGAGCTTATTCTTATGTCTCACATAAGGGTATTAGTATAATCTATTATAATCTGGTTGAACCACGTAAGTGGGATCAGTTTGTTCATTTTGAGATCCTAAAGAGGGTTGCGAGTGACCATTTACCTCCAATACTAGAATTAAGTAAAGGAAAAGAAAAGAGGCTGAGATGTCCCCTAGTGGCAACTGAATCTACTAAACAGAGAGTTAGTTGGGATAAACAAGTAGCAGAGGGGTGTTTAAGTATTTGTAATGATTGGTTATCTCAAGTTATAGACGGAAGAATAGAGGAGTTGGACCCAAGTCTCCCTTATAAAGCAGTATGAGCTACTGATCAGTGATCTANGGGGTAGGGTGGGTGGGGTTGGGGGGGGAGTTTTTTCCCCCTGCATATCTGTGGAATTTTTAACTGTTTTAATTGTTTTATTGTTAATTTTTATATTTGTTGTTCGCTGGCCCGGGTTGCCCTGTGGGCAGGAGGGGGTGGGATAAATTTTTAATATAAATAAATTAATAAAGGATAGCATCACCTGCTTGATGAAGGTGGTGTGTGAGGGCATCTGGTACTGGGGCATAAGCAGTGCCATCAGCCAACAGAATCCTCGGTCCTCAACTATGCTGAAGGGCTGATCATCCAGTACAATCATCTCACCCACCTGCCTGGTGATCTTAATTGCTGCTGGAGGATGTCCTCCACATCGCAACTGGCCAAACCCCAGCTTCTCCAGTGATTGGACGCTGCTGCTGCTCACAGGGAGTGCGAGATCCCGCATTCCCCATACCACAAGAAGAGGAGGAAGGTGTGCTCACTGCAGCAGGGCAAGGGAACCCACTCCTGTCCACACTAGGGGTGTGCATGTCACTTTTGTTATTACAATAACGATAACTAAAATTGTCATTTTTGTTATTGCAATAACAAAATGACAATCGAGAATACTGATAACGGTAATGATAACAATATAGATACCGATATCAATAATGATAACGATAATGATGTTGATATCAAAAACAATACCAAAAATGATAACAAAAAGGATACCAAGAAACAAAAACGACAATGTCGTTATCATTAGTCCTGTGACAGTTGGGTTTTGGAAGGAAAATGTAGAGAGGGGAGGAGGGACCAGACATCTCAGAGTCGTAACAGGCTTGAACTCTTGAACTGTGCCTGTGTTGGGAGGGGCGAGCAGCTCAGCGGTATCTGATGGATTTTTCCCTGGCCAATGAGCAGCACAAGCAGGCCCCAGCAGTCTCATGGGACTTAGGGATGGGCGAACGCGGTTCAGAAGTTCGAAGTTTGGCCTGAACTCGGCCTGTTTGGACGACCGAACGCGAACACGAACATACCAAACAGAGCAGAACACTGAACGGCGAAATGGCTGAACAGTTCGGTCAGTTCGGATCGTGTTTGGGTGAGTTCGGGTGGCAAAAAAAGGTTCACTGTAAGGTGACAGGGAGGGGTAGTACTAATCACTGAGGAGCAGACTTCCAGGCACCAGAGGTGGAGACACTTGCAAGAAATGAAACTATCTGCCTCCCCCCTTCCCAACACCTTCTGAGCTAGTCACTGTTTGTGAACAGCAGGCGTTGAATAGGATTATTAGATTGCTTTAAGTTTCATTTCAGTTTTGTACTGAAATGAAACTTAAACCTTAAACTGAAACCTTGTGTTTGTGATTTCCCCCCCCCCCCCATCCCATAGAGAGAGAGATAGATAGGTTAGGGATAGTAATTGTAGGAGCTAGCTTAGTGATAGAGATAGCGTTAGTGATTTAATGTTAGTGTTTGTAGGAGTAGGCCTGTGTACTTATTAGACAATCCATTTAGTTCATAGCATTTATAATAGTTAATAGCAGTTAGATTTAGTGTAGATAGATAGATATATTTATTAGATTAAAAAAAAAACATTAAAAAAACAAATAAAAAACAAAAGAAAACCATATAAAACCCAATAAACCATATACAAAAACAAAAAAACCACCCATAACATTTCCCGAACAGAACGGCAGAATGGCCGAACCCGGTGAACTAACCGAACGCAGCTGAACTGAACGGACGAACCGAACGTAGCCGAACCGAAAGGCCAAACCTGAACCGCGATCTGTTCGCCCATCCTTAATGGGACTCTGTGATTGCTCAATGCCTGCTGCCTCCCACAACCAATCAGACGGGCTCTGGGGGAGGGCACTGCAACCCTTTATAATGGGAAGGCCAGGTTTTTTCTCTCCATTATGTGAGAGCTCGGCTTGTCAGGTTGCTTTTACAGAACTGTGGTGCTTGCACATAAAAAAAATCCTCCCTAGCCCTCATTGTATTATTTATTTATTAGTTATTCCCACCAATACCTTTCCTTCCTCATACCCTACATTTTACCTTCTCCCTTTCCCTGTCCTTCTTCCCCCTGTACGTTACATAGAAATAGGTAGTATAGATTAGATACAGATATATATTATAGACATATAGATTAGATTAGAATAGTTATAGATAATTGATTAGATAATAGTTTTCTAATTTCCCTTCCCCTGTCTCCCTTAGATTTAGATAAATATTATTTATGCACAGGAATCAATAATGATACTGATACCAAAAATAAAATCTTTGTTTGAAATTGCACTGATATCAATGATATCAAACATGATAACGAATATCAATACTGATAACAAACGATACCGATATCAATAACAAAAATGATAAAAATGATAACAACATTGCCATTAATAACAATAAGGCAAGAAGGAGTCCTGTGCAGCCAAGTAACATGAAAGATGGGTGGGTGAGTAATGGGTTGGGAGGCACTTGTCTAAAAACACCCTATGAAAGAATTGACTTGCTCAAGCTGGAAGTGGACACGACAGCAGTTCCATTAAATAAAGGTAGCCGGTTAAAAGGCAAAAGCCTGACAGCCACAATCTGGGAATGAAAAGGTGCAAACAAGTACACCAGACAATGGCAGCCAATCAAGGAGACTTGGAGGGGGTATTGGGGGCAGGACCAGCCTGGTGCAAAGCAGGAATGTCCAACTGGCTCATCTCCATATACCCAGCTGCTAGATGGGGAATGCTTTCCAAGAAATGATGCTGATAGCCTTCCTCCCTGGACTGGTGGGGTTTGTTTGGGCATGGCAGGAGAACTTGGAGGTCGGGACACACGTGGTATGTCCAATGAAGGAACCATGATATCAGAGGCCCCAATGGCAGCCCAGGCAGGTGAAAAAGAGCCTTCGCCTGTGGGGAAAATTACTCAACCAAGGGAACTTATATCACCATTTGCACTGCCATGCTCTTAAAAAGACCAGAGCTTACTACTGCTGTGAATGAGGGTGCAACCAGGGAAGAGACCAGTCTGTGAGCCTCAAGATATGACAAATTCCTCTCAACCTTAATCTGCTGGACCTCTTTCTCAGCTTTCTACATAGGACAAGAGCAAGAGTATGCCAGGTGGGTACCTGCACAGCTGACATGACATGGAGTGGTCTGACAACCTGTGCCCTCATGGCCCGCCACTCCACAGCAAGAAGCCCCCAGGCTTCTGCCCAAACTGCTGGAACTTAAAACAGCACAAAGGATTTAGGATTTATCATCACATGGAGCAATGTAATTATCCAGCAGTGACGGAGGCTGGCAGCAAGGATGCACCAAATAAACATCAAGGCAAGGAGGACAGTTGGAACAAGAACACCCTACTTGCGAATACAGATCCTCCGGATGACGGTAACACCCTGGGACACCAGTCTTTCTCAAATTTCAGCCTTGGGGACATCACAGAGACCTGCCTGTGCAGTGACTCCCCTGCAAAAAATCAGGGCAACACAGGGACACCCTCAGTGTCAGCACAGGGAAGCAGAGATGTGCTCTACTCATCAGTGCTGGTCTCAATAAGTAGATTCCCCTGATCTGAGCTCCTTAACAGTTTTTGGAGGGCCAGCAACACTCTCCAGATCCTTCTGAACAAAGAATGGGGACATGTGTCCCAAAAATCTTATCTGTAGTTTAATGAACAATCGAGAAACAAGGGGCAGGAGGAGGGATTTCCTGCCACCTGAGCCAAGAGATGAATCTTTGGTCCAGGACCATTTACAAGTCCTGATCAATAGGGGTTTGTAAAGGACCGATAAAGAAAACCAGAGGGTTCAGTATTCATGCTCCCCACCCTCAGATCCCAACAAGGGGACATTACACTTGTACCAGGGATACACAGGCACTATAGTCAGGCACAACTAGCTGAATGCAAGTCCAACACCACAACCAGTTGACCACTGCCAAAAAGTCAGCTAGCTGATTGATCTCGTGTGGGTCACCCCGGGACCACTCATTTTATTTTTATTTATTTATTTATATTTATACCCTGCCCTTCCCTGAAGGCTCAGGGCAACTTACAAAATACAATTAAAATACAATCCCCATGTAAAAAAAAAACCAATGCACTACAATCCCCTAACAACCTCCCACCTAATCCCTATCCCCACCCCTGCTTGCCAAATGCACTAACATGAATAACGTGCCAAAGTAATGTGTTTCAACAACCAAGACACCCATCTCCACTTTATATGTTTCCATGCACGACAAACACATGGGTGGATGTTCCATACCAAACAAGACTTACCACAAAAGAAGGAACCCTTGCTAGGTGGCTCCCTCACCACGAGCAGGAATCTACATTGTGCGGCTGAAAAGCTTGAAGAGTTGGGTGGTTGCCTGGCTAGGACTGGCTCAATGCCACACGTGAGCAGCTATTGGCCAGTGTTTGTCATGTGTCCTTACAGGACTGGCTGAGCACTGAGCGTGAGATGCTTTTAGCAGCTATTGGTGGAATTTTTTTTGCAAAGCTTATGCTGGGTGTGTCTTGCTGTACCAGCACTGTCAATTCAGCTGGCTATTAAACTGCATAGACACTTCTGTCACAAGCACATCAGTGCACAAGCCAACTCATCTAAAAATGTTACAGATGCTAGCAACATGGAAGAATGGAATTTGTGGAGGGGGGGAAACCACTGAATGTTAAGAAATGGCCAGGTGGCGGTATCATCTAGGTAGTGACAGTCACTGTGCTCGGAACGTATGTGGAAGCAGAACTGCCCATTGGTTAAAAGCTACTCATTTTCTTATCTTTTGAAAGTAACAGTTTTTGCTTGCAATGAGCATGAGGGGTCATAACACCGTAGAAAGCTATTGTTGCAGGTTGTTTTGCCCAGGAAAGCCAAATGGCTTCAACTTTTTGTTTGTGGTACCCTGGGTGCTGTGGCCATCCAGGATACGAGGCTCAGAATTTGGGGGTGATGAATACATTGACTTTTGCTGACATTTGAGTGAGGCCTGATGTACAGAGAGAACTGTCACCAGAACCATCCTCCGAGACAGCGTATGGGCTCATAGGAGATCTATGTGTGCATGATGGAGTGCAGACATCGCACAACCCTGCTGTAGTTCCAGGTTCATCAGAATGGAAGAGTGGGACCCCTGGATGAGATTACAGAGTGGGATGCGAATAAGACTGCAACTTTTCTGGAAGTTTGTATGCTGCCAGAAGTAGGGCAGTCACTAACGGAGGCTGGACCCTTGCCTACCATTTTTTCTCATCACTGCCCTGATGACCGCAAGAAGATACCTGCCAGGACATCTGCAGTGTCTCAATTGTATTGCAGTTACTCGGATATGAATCTCTTCAGGGAAATAAGTAACTCAGAGTATAGGGAATGTGAACTGACCTGAAGTAGAGTTTTTGTCATATATGGAGTTTGGACACTTGGAGAAATGCAGAGCAACCTCACGAGCAGGGATGTTTTCCGCCCCCACTGTATGATGATACAAAAGATGCTAGAGAAGGGGATACAAGAGGCTCATGTTTGACTGGGGGGTTTAATGAGACTTAAGAGGAATTTCTAACACCAAAGTAAGCGAGACCCCAATAGAACTGTGTGCTGCTACCTGCCCGTACATCCCTGTGAGCCATGGATGCGAAAAACTGGATGGTGACAACATGCAAAGACTGATTGCTTCCATTTTCAGTTTTCACTATAGACACTCAATAAAGAATGCAATTTGCTCAGTTATGCACATAGCAAAAGGTTACTTCCAACCACCAGGAGCTGGCAGGTATAAACCCAGGTATGAACCTCTGTGGGTGGGTGGGAATAGCAGGTGTAGGACTGCCTCCTGGAATCATAATAGCCTGGAAGAAAAAAACAGCTTCTTGCAGTTTCTTGTTCTCATGGCTCATTGTGGCTGTGAGTCATGACAGGGGACGGATGAATTCTGAGAAAGGGATATTGTGGGGGGGAGCATGGTGGGGAAGAACAGCTGCCCATGTATTGGGTTCATCACATTAAACCTCCGAGTGGGGGCTGCCCAAATGCACAAGAAATACATGCAGGGGTCTGCCTGTTTGTTAGACTCTACACACTAAACCTGTGACTGGGGGATACACAGACCAAACCCAGACTCCAGGGGGCTATCATCTCGTTTGTTAACACACTGAGAAAATATTGAAATGAAGGAGTGAGTGTTTGTAAGCAGGGTGAAAGAGAGGACACAGCAAATCACAAATGAATTCCGCTGTAAAACTAGGTTTTGTTCAGTCTTTAAATGGCACCATTTCATAAAGGCAAAAAAAAAATTCATTTTTTCTTCTTACATAAGATATCATTTTCACTTCTATATGGCAACAATTCATATAGGTTGGTTTGGGGGAGCGGTATTTTTGTCTTGGTTACCATGACTAAAAGCTGAATCAGAGTATAGTACCATAGTTAAAACCATTTTCCAACTTGTCATCTGAGAAAATAAACAAGAAGTTTCTGAACTCTAAAAGACAAGCTACTTTTTACTTAACGGCCTGAGCCAGTGTCCACTGAGACCCATAAGAGTCCTCAATGGCATTAGATCAGACCCTGTACGAACAGTGCAACTAGAGTTTTTTTTGTTTTGTTCTTTGTCTCTGGGGGGGAAAAAAAAACAAGTACAGGTCAGATTGACACATCCTACAAAAATGAACATTCAATGTTTTAATGCTGGGTCAAGATGGAGGGACAAAACTCTTTCATGGAAGGGAATAGCCTTACTTTGTCTTTTTCACAACTTGTAACCTTTCTTAATCCAACTGTGTGTCAGCAAATAACTTAAAACTTCCCAGGAGGGAATTTATCGGAGCCCAGGTCAGTTGGAGCGGCTTTAGAACTTAAGCTTCTGGTATGTAAGAAGCAACAAACCCTGGCATTTATTTGAGCAGTAAGGTCAGAAAGTAAGCATGAGCCTACAAGGAACAAAGTTATCAAAAGTTCACTATGAGCGATGAACATTAAACTATCTGCTGTTATTTAAATAAACAGGCTTTACTTACACTCACCATTGATCAAGATTGAAAAAGTTCTCTTGTATTTTTGAGCTTCTGATTTCAGGCAACCAAGGGTCACCAACTCAAATCACCATCAAATAAGTGAGTTTGCCAGTTCGTAGACTCCCTGGGTCTGAACTGAACACTATCAGTTAAAAACAGAATAAAAGAAGTTTTAAACATTGGGCTGACAGGATGATAGGTTTCTAATTCCTCTCCCTCTCCCTCACCCATACCCCATCCTCTAAAAAGGTCTAGTCCAGCTGATATATGCAGTGCAGTTATTTCCCATGCAATCTGACAAATTCTGCTATGAACACAGCAGTCCGACTCCTCTCAGGGTTGGGTTGCCATAAGCACATCGCACCTGTACTTCAAAGTCTGCACTGGCTACCAGTAGCTTTCTGGGCACAATTCCATGGTGCTGGTTTTGACCTTTAAAACCCTAAACAGCCTGGTCCACACATACCTGAAAGACTGCCTCTTCTCTCGGACCGTTTTTAGACGAGGCTCTGAAAGGCGCCTCCCGAGCCGTGCGTTAAGAGAGAAGCTGCGCCGCGCTGCCGGAAGTGACGTTCTCCCCATTGCCAGCAATGGCTGGAGACGTGGCACTTTGCAGAGACGCGTTCTAGAGACCTCAATTTTCAGGTCTCTAGAACGCGCCTCTGCAAAGCACCATGCCGCTGCTGTTGCTGGCAATGGGGAGAACGTCACTTCCGGCAGCGCGTCATGTCTTCTCTCAACGCGTTGTTCAGGAGCTGTTTGTTCAGCGCCTTGTCTAAAAATGGTGTCATGCTCCATCACAATCCTTGCATTTGGCCAGAAGCGTGCTCTTTCAGGTACCACCCACCAATCATGTTCATATGACAAAGACATTCAGAGGAGTGTTCTCTGTTGCTGTCCCAGTTGAAAACCTCCCTTCCCTTGGAGTTCCACAAGAGTCTGAGCCTGCATATTCCAGAGGTGTTGTGTAAGACTTTTCTTTTTGGCAAAGCATTTGACAGGTGGAAAATAGGGGTTGGGTGAGAGTTCTTTAGGGCTGAGGGTAGGTTTTTAATGTATTTTTATGTGATTTTACATTGTAAGCTGTCCTGACCCTTAGGGGAAGGGCAGACTATTACATTTTAAATAAAACCCACAAGAAAACAGATCTAGAATCTATGGGAAATATTATAACTTATGTAGACATTATTTAAGATAGTTAACATAAAATAAAATAAATCCTCAGATACAATTTTTTCATCACTGTTTCTTTATTATATGATTGTGCTGATATTAGGACCAAATTTCTATATCTATCTGGCCTGCAGAAACCCTCCAAAGTCAGTGTGTCCTGCCTAAATTTATCTTTACAGGAAATACTTTACTTCCTGTACTAAAGTGGTGTTCCTCTGTGTCAATTTTGTGATGGCTAAAGAGTAAATGTTGGACTTGAATGTGGAGACCAGGGCTTAAATCCTGTCTTAGCCATAAACTTACTGAATGGCAAGACACTATCTCCCTGTGTCAGTTCCCTATCTGTAGAGGTAGGATTTGTGGTACCTCACAGCGTTGTTGTTGTGAAGGTGAACTAGATAAGGATTGTAAAGAACGTTCATCACTGAAATCACTATAGAAATGATAAATACTAGTACTACTACTAATAAAAGGTTCCTCCTAAAGTGCTTAAGAGCACAAGAAGTGCCATACCAGGTCAGACCAAGGGCCCATCTAGTCCAGCATCATATCTCTGACAGCAACCAAGTTTGGTTGTTCTAGAGAAATGTGCAACAGGTCATAACCCATTTCCTACTATTCACTCCCAGCCCCAACAGTCAAAGATTTCATACCCCCACCCCCAACCCACCTGACCATCTTGACAGCCATTTATGAACCTATCCAGTAAGAATTTATCCAATCCTTTTAAAAAAAAAAAAAAAAAAAAAGTTATGCTATTGGTCTTCGCTATCTCCTCTGGTAATGAGTTCCACAGTACGTAGAGTGAACATACCTTTTATTTGACTCGAATCTCCAGCCAGTCGATTTCATAGGGTGTCCCCTAGTAGTATGAGAAGAGGTATATATTATAACAACTCCTCATATACTTGCTTTAGTCAACCACTCATAATTTTGTAAACTCCTACCATATGCCTTATTACTAGTTTCTTCTCTAAGTTGGAGGCTCCTAACCTTTTGAGCCTCTCCCTGTAGAGAAGCCATTGCACACCTTCAGTCATCTTTGATGCCCTTCTCTACACGTTTTCCATTTCTGCTATGCCCTTTTTGAGATGGGAAGACTAGAACTGCACATAGTAATCAAGGTGCACACTGGATTTACATATCTGCATTATTATTTTCTATCCATTTCCTTATTATAGAACAGCAGGATCAGCTCTATAGTTAAGGCAGCTTGCATTCTGTGTAAAAATCATGAAGTCTACTTGTTATAAAATCAAGCTGATTTATCCTTTAGCTGTACAATATTGCATGGAGGATCACTTGGGTGAGGGGTAGAAGCTGTCCAAATTTCAGAAGGACTGGTTGAGAAATGGCAGAGTTATAAGAGTCTGAAGATTAGGGCAGAAGGTTTTTTTCTGTTTTTTCCACTGGTTTTCTTGATGAAGACTGTGTTTAAAGTTATTCATCTGGAGGTGTCCAAAATTCAAGTGTAAATTCTAGAGATTACCTAACTAGATTTTGAAAATCCATTGTGTTGTTAGGACATTTTGTAGTTCCCATGTTATCCAATGAAGTGGGTGAGGTTGTGATGTTATGTCACACATGTGCAGTGAATTGGAACTGAGTATTGGGTCCCTATTCCTCAGTACAAACAGTGTCCAAGCCCGGGAGCTGCTGAAGTATGCTAATAATAGATCAGGAATGCTCTACAATTCACCTTACCACAGGTTAGAGCAGAGCTGATTGATTAGAACCCCTCCTCTCAGAGTTCTGTAGCTCCTAATTCAGACGCTCTCTATCCAAGAAAAGGGAGCCCATTCACAGCTCCACCTCTGCGATATGGTGCCTGCTTGGACACAACATCCCAGAAAGAGGAATGAGCTATGTGGGACCGGGGGTGGGAGTGAGAGGGTCTCGTGGACATGCTGCTGCTTCAGTTGCTGCTGTTGTCAGAGCAGACTGTGTCAAAGTTAGTGTCGGCCTGCTGACATGGAGCTACATTTGGGGCTCCCTCTCTCTGTGTACAAATAGTGTCCAGGTCTAGGAGATGAGATCAGACTCTTGGATTCTCTCAGAGGAAGCAGGGCTAGTGGGTTAGAACAGAGGAGTTGATATCCAGGAAGAACACCTGCCCATCTATTAGGTTTGTTGCACTAAACCTTTATGTGTGTGTGGGTGGGTGTGTGACTGGGGGCTGCACACATGCAGAAGAAATACACGCAGAAGCTGCCCATTTATTAGGGTCTACATGCTAAACATGTGAGTGGGGGTGGAGTGGAGGATGTCAGACTGAACACTGACTCCAGTGGGCTATTCTCTCATTTGTTGTCACCCTAATAGTATAACTGGTTGTGAAAAAGCTTCAATTAGTTCATCCATCAATGGCTACTAGCCAGTTTGGTTAGGAGATGCCATCCCTGGCTGCCAGAAACTGGGAGTGAACATCTGATAGATCATTCCACAGTTGCCCACTTTTGTAGGCTTCCTTGGAAGCATCCAGTACTGGCCACTCTTTGAGACAGGATACTAGGCTAGATGGATGATTGGTCTGACTCAGAAATGGCAGCTCTTGAGTTCTTAGACAATTAAGAAGAACCCCCTTTTTAAAAAAACAACAACAATCACATGATAATTTTGGAGTCCGACATGTTTTTTGAACATTTAAATTTGGGAACCCCTCAGTAGCCAAATTCTCAATGATGTCAGATCAGCCCCAAAGGGCCCACTTATGCCTCCAAAACACATACATTCACGTTCAAATTTCTAATCAAACTTATTCCTGAAGTCACTTGGACAGGATAATCCACTGTCATTAAAGTAAACGGGAGATTTGCTATTGACTTTAGTGACCAAGGATTGTGCCCACAATGTTGAGTTGTACTAAGAGTCAGGTACTTAGATGTGACTTTTAGTTTCAAGGCATTTGCATTTTAAAGTAACTGGAAGTTGCCTTCTTGGAATCCCAAGCATGCAGAAGATGTATTCCATGTAAGCAACAGTCTGTGCAATTTATTATGATTGACCATCATTGGCTCTTTGAGAAATATCATAATTAGGCAGACTTTTCTGATTAGCTGATTTCTCATGAAGTCGCCTGTACCATACACATTCATTTAATTTGATTTCACTTTTAATATACAGTTTTGGCCATGAATCAAGTGTGTCTTATGTTTGAAAAAGCCAAATCAACAAAGCGCACATGTACAAAAGAGAGAACTAAGTTCAATATGGACGTGAACTTTGGAGAAGCTCAGATGTTCCCTCTAAGGGTAATTTCAGATGTTACGAGATCACAGTCAATCACGGTGAACCACACTCAACCCCGCGGTGGGGTCAAAGAGCCCTGAATGTCTGATTGGCATTTGCCAGAGGTTCACCACAGACAATCACCAGTAGTGGACAAAGCCAACCACCCTTCCAGAGGTCGGGACTGGACCATCTCTGGAAGGTTGGCCAAAGCAATTCCAACCTGGAAACCGCAAAAAGTAATGACTGAATGGCAACTACTAGCCGGAAGCAAACAAAATGATCCCCAGCCGGGACGAAAGCACACAGCGTCGCTGTCAGGCAACAAGCAACAACACAGACTGGGGAGGGAGATTTAAAGGGCACACAGCAGCAGGGGAATGTAGTGGGATGGAGCAAGGCGGAAGGATGAGGAGAGCGGAGGGTGAGTGAGCAAGGGAGGAGGAGGTGGTGGTGCTGAAGATGGTGGCGGAGGAGCAACAGCAGCCAGGGCAGGCCACCCCAGAAGGGACAACCGTCCAGGGGACGGAGGCACCCCAGAAGTGGGTAAGGAGAGCGAGGGGGGACCCACACAGCATCAGAGAGGCACGGGGGGCAACCCACGGGAGGGAGGAGGGCCATGGGGCTGAGTGACCCAGGCAACTAACACCCCCTGTTACAACCCACAGACCCAGAAATGGATCTGGGAGCCGGAGGCCTGTGAGGAGACAGGCGGAGGGTAAGCGGAGGAGGAGCAGGAGGGCACATGTGGGAGGCAGCCGTACCATCAAGGGGGGCAATGGGGCCACAAAGAGACCCAGGACTTTATACAGATCTGGGGGTCCCTGGAACACCAGGTGGAACTCACGGTAAACTTGCAGAACGAGCATGTCTACAATGCGATAGTGCAGGACATGGAGGTTGTGGGTCACCTGTCATGGTGAGGAGGGGACGGGAAATGGAGTAGAAGGATGCAGAACAAAGAAGGGGAGCACACCCTAGGGGTTAGGGGTACCAGGAGGAGAGGCGGCTCAGTCTCTAGGACAAGTCTCCTTAAGAAGGAAAAATGGTCCCTCAGGTTGTTAGGTGGGCTTTCCCTCTGACTTAGAGGGCAACCCTTTTCATCATAGGGACTGAGACAGTGAGCCAATTGCCCCAATGAAAAGGAAGACACACACCAGAGTTCCAAACGCTCGGGGGGGTACTCCGAGCCCAGGACACCATGAAGTGCTGTGGGGGAAAAGGGGGAAGGATCCAGGGGAAGGGGAAGGGAGTCAAAGGGAAATAGGAATACCAGTGGGGTATGGGAAGGGCACTCAGTCAAGGTATGCAAGGGCTTCACCACAAGGGCCAATGAAGGGAACAAGGAATAACGGCAAGGAATTTCAAGGGGCTATATATATATCTTTCGTACCACAAGACAGGACAACTACAGAGATAAAGGAAACACTTACTCACCCACGCTCACCACAGACTCACTCGGGAAGGGGGGAAAAGGTAGGACAAACACAGGACTCCAGACACTCCAAAACACAAGCGCTCTCTCTTTCACTCTCTCACTCCATGTAATGATCCAAGCTGCAAGCAAAACCAGGGGCCGGTATCTCACCAACAATTACCAGCAGGGTCTACAGGCCCTGCTGTTATCTTATATAGGCCTCTTTCCCAATCATGCTGCTGCATATGGGGCGGGGTCAGAGCTCTCAGCTGTTCCGCCTTCTGGAGTTTGCTGTGGGGCGTGTTCACTCCCTGAGCCCTGAATGGAGCGTGCCTCCACCTCCTGGCTGCAACAGCCATCCCTCTGCTGGCTTCTGCAGCTGCCTACATGCTGTACGGACCACACACACACACACCCCGCCGATCCTTTCTCTGCCCTGCGAACCAGGCGGCGTCTGACATCACCACAGGACAGTGGCTCAATGCCGTTCCAAGGTGAAGGAGCTCAAGAGGGGGTACAAGGCGATAAAGAACAATAACCGGCGTTCTGGAAACAGAGCATGGACCGCCCTGTACTACGAAGCCCTGGAATGCATCCTACACATGAAGTGCTCCATAGTCACCCCACGGCTCATGGGGAGCGCCATGGTCCAGGACAGGGAACGGGCCAACGTAGCCCCACCCCTGGCAACCCTGCATGAAGGCACCAGCTCTGGAGGCCCAGCCCCACAAGAGGAATGCCCCTGGACCTTGGGGACCAGCAGGCCACCCTCATGCACCAGTACAGGGAGCTCACAACCCCAGTTCAACTCAGGAGGATCAGAACCCAGCACACTGGTCACCCTCAGACAGTGGACATAGAGGGAGCACAGCCACACTGAGGGGCCAACCTTGGAGGACTCCAAGACCGACATCGAGGGTAGTCAAGTGGCTAGGAGGGGGAACGGACCATAGGGGATGGGTCACGGGTGGGGGGGCCCCCACAGGGTGCGAGCCCATTCCCATGGCCCCCAGAAACCCTGAACCACTGACAGGGTGGGGAGGCACCAGTGCCCGCCTGGGTACAGAATAGCGGGCACAGGTGCAGCAGGCTGGGCACTGGTGCTAGCGCATGGGGAGGAGGGCATCGGGATGGGGATCTGGCACATGCATGGCTACTACAACCCACCCCAACCCGTTTCCCAACAGGTCACGGGACACCCCAGCACACAGGACTGTCCCGGCACATGGGACTGTCCGGCAAGGGGGACGATGGAGAGCAGCTGTAGGAGCAGCCGGAAGACCAAGGTGAGGCTCCACAGCAGGGAGGGACCCACAGGGGTGCACATGGGGCACACCAGGGTGGGTGGTATGAGGGCAGGATGAGTGGGGCACAGGGGATTGATGAGGGGAGGGCACCAGCCGCCCACCCGCTGGAGATCTAGCCCACCACAGCACCACAACAGGACAGGAGGCAGGCACCAGGACTGGATTAATGGACTCCATTGTGCACCCCAACAAGGCAACCAGCAGCGGCCCCACCAGATGAACCCATAGGAATGTGCGAACAGAACGCGGTTCGGATGTTCGGTCGTTTGGTTCAAAACCCGAGTTCAGGTTCAGTTGTTCAGTTCGGCGGAGTTCAGTTTGGCCGAACTCAGTTGAGCATCCAAAAATAGCGCTATCGATACTGATATCGCATTTTTTTTGGTATCTGTACCATTTGGTCCTGAAACCACCCCTGGTCTCCACCCCTGGTGCCAGGAAGTCTGCTCCTCAGCTGCCTCCCCCTTCCAGACACGTTTTTCTCACCCAAAGTCATGTTTTTCCAGCCCCCGAGCTCATCCGAACTTTTCGGCCATCCGGACGTTCGGTTTGGTCATCCGAACAGGCCCAGTTCGGCCCAAACTCCAAACATCCGAACCGCGTTTGCACATCCCTATGAATGGATGCGGGAGCACAGGGCTTGGGTACGACACCGGAGGGAGGATCAAGCGGAGGAAATCGTCCGGACCACCGCCAAGCAGGGGGAGGAATAATAGCGGCCATCGACTGCATGGAGGCAGTCATGGAGAGGGCACTGCAGCAGGCAGAGGCCAGGGACTGGGTGCTGCAGGCAGAGGTGCGACTGGAATGGAGATGGGAGCGCCGGGAGCACAACAGGCAGGTGGAGGCATTTGGGCGGCTATAGTAGGCCATAGACAGGATGGTGGTGAAGCACTCACGCAAGATGGACCAGTCCCACGATATTGGCACGTCACTGTTACTACATGCGGGGGCCATGAGCGCATTTGTGATGGCAGCCACTCCACCAGGCATCCTGCTGGCCTCCGCGCCGGTGCTGGGCCCCGCAGTGCCACCACCACCGCCCTAGCTGCCGGCACACCCGCAGGGCCCGCACGTCCATCTCCCCATCCCACCAGGCCTCTGGAGACAGCAGCCACCCAGGGGGGCCCCTCCAGCACTGCAGTCGGCTCCAACCCCAGCGGCCATCCCAGACACGGAGGCCTCCCAGGACACGGTCGGGGACGCGGGCGTTGAAGAGCGTCTCCATGGGGTCCCTGGTGACTGGGTACGCCTTCATGAGCCATTGGAGGGGGGATAGGCTGGATCCCCAAGGATGCAGGGGGGCATCAGAATCCCCACAATCCTGGTCATCCCCATGTCCACAAAGTCCCCCCCCCAGTACATCTGGGCATAGAGGGGTGAGATGGTCAGGATCCTGGCATCATGACTGCAGCCAGAGAGGCTGGTGTAGATGTCAATGAACTGGCCCCAGTGGTCCACTACCGCCTGGAGCTGCAGGGAATGGTACCTGTACCGGTTGACATATTCCGGGGCCTCCCCATTGGATGGGTGGAGAATTTCAATGTGGGTGCTGTCCATGGCGCCCAGGCAGTTCGGGAAGCTGCTGGCCATCATGGTCTCCTGGTCCATGAGCTGGATCGTGCAGTCCAGGAGCACGCCCTCTACGGTCTCACAGAAGTCCCTCAGGATACCGGTGACGGTGTTGACCCCAACACCGAAGTGCTGGGACACGGACCGGCAGGAATCGGGTGTTGCCAGGGCCCAGACCGCTATGGCCACATGCTCGACCATGAGAATTGGGGCCTGAATGGGGGGGTGTTGTCGCTCCAGCCAGAGCGTCAACAGCTCTGCAAGTCGCAGGAGGCAATGCCTGTCTATCCTAAAGTGCACCCTACAGGTGGTTTTGTCCCAACGGGCCAGGGTCCATGCCCACCACCCCTGTGCCCACTCAGTGACCCAGATCTGCTGTTCAATGGGCATAGCAAGCACACCTACGCATCCCATGGGCTCCCTCCTCCACTGTTGTCAGCCAGCGGCCTCGTGGAGCACTGCTGACTGCTCTCGGGCATGGCAGAGGGCCCATTGGTATGTTTTGGACACATTGTGGCTACAGTGGAGACAGGGATCAAGTCCATAATATTGGGGTGGGGAGGAACTTGCTGTCTCCAGCTTTGGTGCTGCTTGCCTCCAAACTGCAGAGGAAAAGGATTAGTGCTGAAAGACCAAGGCAAAGTGTGGGTGCATGGAACCTAAATTTTAAGTGAGCCCAGTATGCATCTTTACTGCTTATAATGGGCTCAAGTTATGAGCAGTAAATTATATTGGGCACTGTGAATGTACAATTAGAATTTTTTCCCTAATTATTTCATTTAGGATTATTAATAAGATTGTTTTGTGTATTATTTTGCACTCATTGGATGTAAACAGAGGGAACACAGCTCTGAGGGCAGCAGCACCAGCCTGCTTCACCCCTGGGATGGACGGTACTTCTGAAGGCAGTCCGCCAGATGTGGAAGCGGAGCGGGCTGAGCCTGCTTTGCAACAGTCCCACTTGTGGCACTCGAACATCCCAGAGTGCCACCTGCAGAGCGGGCCAGCCAAACCGAAGGCACTGGCCTGGACTGGAGCTGCTGTCTATCTGTTCAGCAGACCCAAGCTGCAGCTCCACTCCTGGCTGGTCATTGCCCCGGCAACACTATAGACACTGTTTCCCATATTTTAGCAATTTACCATCCATGAGAGAATGTTTCCTCTTATCCCATGGCTACTTAGTTTGCTTTGATATCGCAGGGCCCTGAGCCTGGCATGGGAGTGCCTGCACCCATGGTGGGTGTGCCAGGTGGCCGCAGCATTCAGCCATGCACACCCATATGTGAGCAGCGAGGAGGATCGCATCTGTGGAGATGCGCATGAGGTCTGTGTACACCCGGAACCACTCCGCACAGATGGCTAGGTGTATCCCGCAGACGCCCCTCCATCCCGCATACATGGCAGACCGTGCTCCTGGTGTGGTCCGGTGCATGTCTCTATAGTCAGAGGGCCGGTCCCGCCCCAGCTCCTTGCCCCGTCCTTGCACCTGTGCGGGCGCCCCGAGTGACTGAGCTCGCCTCCACACCCAGCCGCCCTGGCAGTGGCTAGGCAGCTGGTGCGTGGCTCTTGGGTGGGCCCCCTGAGCGCACCTGTGCTCCCGGCATGGGGGCTCATGCCCTGGGCCCTCATGCACCCGGGCATGCGGTCCACAGCTGCTTGCCTGTTGTCATCACCGCCCTGCTATCAGTGTTGGCTGTACTGTCTGTGCACTCGGTTCCTGCAGCTGTGTTGAGTCGGCACCCCACGCCTTGCTCATTAGTCGTCCCATGTTGCAGCCTGTGGCCTTATCGCATGTCCTTGGCACTCCCCAGCTTTCTTCCCCATTCCACCTGGGACTGTGGGGCCCTTCTTCCCTTGCTGTTAGTACCCATGGCTTGCTGGACCATGGTCAGTAGTGCTTCCCCAGGGCTCTCACACCCTGAAATGCCTGGCGCCCCCCCCCCCCCAATAGCTGGACCTTCCGTGAGACCATGGCCCTGTGTGACCTGTGGCATTACCAGGCCGTGCAACTTCTCCTGTGCTGCCCAGATACCCTCTCCGGTGCCTATGCGAGCATGAGATCAAGCCTTCGCTACTTTGGCTATGAGGCCAGCACTCGTGAGTGCTGGCTTCATGCAGAGGCACTGAGGCTCCATCCCTTTCTCGATGTGTGCATTCCGGAGATGCGGTGCTCGCATGTGGGGTGGTCCGCGATGGAGACTGTCAGCCCTCATGGTGTGCAGCCTTGCAGCCTACACAACCTGTCTGGTGGAGGGGGGCCCTCTCCTGGCTGCTTGCTTCTTTGGCTGCATCCATGGGGCCCATGGGTACCAGCAGTCACGTGGAGTGGTATATCGCCACCTGTTGGAACTTGGGCATGTTCTATGCCCCCCTGCTGCTGACTATGGCTTGTCAGAGCCCACTGGAGTGGAGCTGGCGGTACTGGCTTGTGTGTGGTTCCATGCTGATGTTCAGGTGGGGCTCGCTGTGCAGGATCCATTCGAGGCCTACTACCTCATCGCCCACCACATGTCTGTGCTGGGCTACCGTCAGGGCATGCTTCAATGGCCCCACTACATGCATTGCCCTCAGTTGGCCATGTCTGCCTCCTGCCCCTCCCCGGTGCCTTCTGGGTGTTCTGACCACGCCCTGGAATCAGCATAACATCTTTTGAATGCCCCGGGCCGTGGTCCCACTCCCATCACATCTGTTCAGGGCTGTCCTGGACCACGGGGGTGGGGGGGGATTAGCCAGTTTGTCACCGTTGGGAATCCACTGTGGTGATCCGGGAGCACGTAATGTCTGAAATTACTCTAAGTGAAAGGGAATATAGGTGATCAACCTCTTTGGAAACTGCAGTCCACCTATGTAGAGGGAAAAAGCTGGTTATGAAAAGAGTTTCATTATGTAGGAATTAACTCTAGTTCTTCTTCTTTGACCACCTAATTATTGAACTTATATTTTGAAGACCCAGAGCCAGAAAAAGCACAAGGCTGCCAAACAATATTTAATAACTTTACTTAATTGTAAATAAGTAAAGCCCTTGAGGTTCATTGAAACCAACTGCTTAGTTTAGTGAAGAATGTGCTTTTTCAGATTGAATTACAGAGGCTGCCTTATATTCATCTAAGATTTGGAAAACCTAAACTTTGTTATTTCGGCATGTGCAAAAGAGGTGGACTTACTTGGTGATGCTGGGCCATGAAACCCCTGGAAGAGGGAAAGGAGGAGCTAAAAAGCAGTGATGGGTTTATTCCCATACCATGCTGCCCCACCTTGAGCCTTATATTTTCCGCAGATCTGTGAAAAGTTGCTTTTCTGGATTTCTTTTCATACTTCCTGGTCTAGTGTCAAAATAATCATGTGCTAGAAAATAAAATACAGCAGTAGAAAAAGAAAAGTCCGAAGTGATTTGAGATTAATGCAGGAAAGCTTTTTGCAAAGGGAAAACACTCTGCAGTTACTCATCTTTACCTGCTCCCTAAACATGACTGCAAGTCTCCCAAGATCACAATAACCCACCACCGAACTTGGCCAAAGACTTAGTACTGGGACTGAAAAGAAGTCTTTGGAAAACTTCAGAATTTGGCAAATATTATGGTATTTGGTATTGGTATATGGTATTATGGAAAGTCCAAATTCCAAAGTTCCGAAGACCAAGACCATTATTCGGAAAACTTTGGAAACTGTTACATGTATGGCGGGCTAGTGGACAGTTGAGCTTCTCTTCTTCTAGAAATGACACTTAGTGCCATATTTGGTAGGAGGAGGGTATGGGAGGGGACAGCTGAGTGATGGTAAGCCAGATGGCAAGTTTTGATTGACTGACAGGGAAAATGTCCATTCTCTTTGGTGAATTAGGCTGTGTGCTACAGTAATGCTGTAAGTAATCTGCATCTGTAAGTAATCAGCTAGGGGGGAGGGGTGCCTGGCCTGGTCTGGCATGGTATAATTTGACCTGTCCTGTCCATAGGGCCAATGCTGGGGAATGGGGGTTACATTTACCTTTACCATGCCATGCTGTTGTGGTTTTTTTTTTTTAATAATTGGGTGCCACATTGGTTTTAGTTCTGCTTGCTGCTTGGTTGGCACTTAGCACCATGAGGCCAGCGGGATCTCTCTGCCTGGCTCCACTTCCCTTCCCTGGTCTGTTCAAGTTACCAGTGCCACAATACCAAGGCTATGCAAAGAGGGTGTCCTTAAGGGGTGGGGGGGAGGGCGGGGGAGGGTGAATGTCTGGTTTCTTAATTTTGTGACTACTGGGGCCTGGACTTGCTGCCTTTTGGTGGGAATTATTTCTCCATGCTGTTGCAGACTGTTTTATACGGTTGTTATATTCTTCTTGAGCTAATGTCCCTTACTAGTCTGCAGTTTTGTGCACTGTTTGGTTGGCATAATGATTAAAGTGGGTGCACTCACTGCTGATGGTGGGCCAAGCTGTGGGTGTGCTACAGTTGTTGGGTTTTTGGGGATTTCTGCAAGCAGTTGCACTTTTGTGAGGTTGTCTTCTGGAGCAATTGTCCCATTCTTGCTAGCATGCTTTTCTGGGTAGTGCTTTGGCTGTGGGTTCAAGAACTTTGCAACAACTTTTCAAAGTTTCCGAAGCTACCGAAGTTTTCCAAGGTTCAGAATTCTGAGTCCAAATTCCAAAACAGCTCCAAAGGGCCGCCAAGTACTCTGGTTGATTATTCAAAACTTTGGTATTCAGCCCAAGTACTCGGAAGTACTATCTGGTACAGCCCTACAATAAAGACATGGTACAGTCTCTCATATTCTGCTTGATTCTAATTTAGGCTCCATGCACCCACCCTTTACCTTGGTCTTTCAGTCCCAATCCTCTTCCTCTGCAGGTTGGGGGCAACACTGAAGTTGAGGACAGCAGGGGGTCAGGGAGCAGCTTGCTATTCTTATATGCTTTCATTTAGGTTGTGGAGAATGGGACAGCTGAGTAATTGGAGGGCTGTATATGTAAGGAACAACATTGATGGATGTGTACAGGGAGACAAGACTGGGGACAGCCGAGCAGTGGTGGAAGTGTGTGTATTGTGAGGGGGCAGGTGTTGTGGGAGTGTTTATAGAAGACAAGGCTAAGAAATGGGTGATGTGTATGCATGAATGAAGTTGGGGGCAGGTAGGGGGAAGTGTATGTATTGGTAGCAGGCAGACAGATGCTGGGAGGGATTTATATTAGGGGACAAGTCAGAGAGCTGAGATGAGTGATATATTCATGGAGAAGGGTGGAGGACGGCCAGGGGTGGAGACCAGTGTTTTTATGGGGAAGTGTGGGTACCCAGGTGATGAGGGGGTATATATGGTGGGGAGAAGGCTAAGAGATGGGTGAAGTGTTTTCAGGGACAGAATCTGGGGGACAGCTAGGGGTGAGGAGTAGTTTGCATATAGGCAACAGGCAGTCAGATGCTGGGACGATGTGTACTGGAAGACAAGGCTCAGAGTCATCCAGGGGTAGGGAGCAATGTGTTTATGAGGAGGGACATTGAGGTACTGGAAAGGGCTATATATAGGGGGAGAAGGCTGAGACATGGGTGATCTGTATTCAGAGACAAGGGCTTCAATCCTATGGTCTGTGCGCAACCGCATGCGTGCAGTTTGCTCATGGTACCATGTGCTGCCTATGTAGCTGTGTGTGGGTCTTGTGTGGCTGCATGCACACTGTTCCACAGACCATGGGATCAGGGCCAAGGTTTGGGGGACAGCTGCTGTCAGAGGGGAGCTATAAATGAAGGAGATAGGGATGGGTGAACAGAACTGAGTTTGGAAATTCAGTTCAGTTCGGAAGTTCAGTTCAGTCGACCGAACTATTCGAGTTTGGGCCGAACTCCAAAGTTCGGAAATTCAAACCCCCTTGAACTAAATGGAATATTATCTTTTAGGGATGGGCGAACAGAGCCGAGTTCGGAAATTCGGTTTGGTTTGAAAATCAAGTTCAGTTCGGAAGTTCGGTTCAGTCGACCGAACTGGTTGATTTCGGTCCGAACTTCCGAACCGCATTCGCCCATCCCTAGAAGGAGAAATTGTGGCTACAGTGGAGACAGGGATCAAGTCCATAATATTGGGGTGGGGAGGAACTTGCTGTCTCCAGCTTCGGTGCTGCTTGCCTCCAAACTGCAGAGGAAAAGGATTAGTGCTGAAAGACCAAGGCAAAGTGTGGGTGCATGGAACCTAAATTTTAAGTGAGCCCAGTATGCATCTTTACTGCTTATAATGGGCTCAAGTTATGAGCAGTAAATTATATTGGGCACTGTGAATGTACAATTAGAATTTTTTCCCTAATTATTTCATTTAGGATTATTAATAAGATTGTTTTGTGTATTATTTTGCACTCATTGGATGTAAACAGAGGGAACACAGCTCTGAGGGCAGCAGCACCAGCCTGCTTCACCCCTGGGGTGGACGGTTCTTCTGAAGGCAGTCCGCCAGATGTGGAAGCGGAGCGGGCTGAGCCTGCTTTGCAACAGTCCCACTTGTGGCACTCGAACATCCCAGAGTGCCACCTGCAGAGCGGGCCAGCCAAACCGAAGGCACTGGCCTGGACTGGAGCTGCTGTCTATCTGTTCAGCAGACCCAAGCTGCAGCTCCACTCCTGGCTGGTCATTGCCCCGGCAACACTATAGACACTGTTTCCCATATTTTAGCAATTTACCATCCATGAGAGAATGTTTCCTCTTATCCCATGGCTACTTAGTTTGCTTTGATATCCTCCAAGAATTAGAACACAAAAGATAGCTCACTAGTGCTATTTTCAGAACTAGGTAGGACTCTTTACTCCCTGTCACTCACCTCTCTAGAAAATAATCCAAAGCACTGATGTGTGCATATTCCCCTGCTAAGAATCGCACTGGAGTATTCCTTGCTTAACTCGGGTATTCATACATGATGGTGCTGAGGACTGCCACACCTTGATCCTGCCCAGGATGAGGGCCCTCACCCCAGGCAGCATCTGGCCCTGCCACCAAACAAATGTGATGGCATCTGGGGCTGGGGAGGGGTCACGTAGAGGGCGGGGGATGTGCGGATATGGTCTGTATGACCCTGCCTCCTACACTATTCAGCACAGCATGGCCCCTTCTCTGACCGGCAGGTGCGGTGGCCTATGAAGTTGCCGCACCTGCCCAAGAAAGCTCCAGCCACCAGCCAGAGTTAGACAGAGTGGGACAACAGACATGATGGCCCACTCTATCATGGTCCAGGGATGGCTTCCCCAGACCATGACAGGGCTAACTCCGGGATGTGCACTGGCAGAAAACAAAAACAACCCACAACCCCACAAAATAAACCCAAATATTAAAATACCCCAATAAAACCAACCTATATATATATATATAGGTTATATATATAAAATCACCTAACCCTCTCTGCCAAATGCCTGGTCAAGCAACAAGGGTTTGAATTGCATCTGGAAGATGAGTAGGCTTGGGCTTTGACAAAGGGAAAGGAATTCCATGATTGTGGGACAGACACTTACAATACCTCTCTGCATGCCCTTGTTGTTTTAGAAACTTAGCAGGCAGATGGTACCTTCAAGAGGGCACTCCTGGCTAACCTCAGAGGCTGTAATGGAACATGAAGAAAGAGGTAGTCTTTCAGATATGAAAGACTGCGCTTTATAGGTCAAAACCAAAACCTTGAATTGTGCCTGGAAAGCTATTGACAGTCAGTGCAAACTCTGGAGCACCAGTGTAATGCACTCCCAGAGACCCAACCCAGAGAGAAGGTAGGCCGCTGCATTCTGCACCAGCTGAAACTTCCAAACAGTTACCAAGGGCAGCTCCACATGCAGGGAACACAGATTTCTGGGCTTGACTATTCAGAATTCGGTTCTAGAATCTTAGAATTTTTGTTCTGAAGTTTGCCTACACAGGGTGTTTTCATAACCATGTCCATGGTCCACTCCAGATTGTGGCAGAACACATCACTCCAGGTCAGAACCGCACAAGCCACCAAAGTGGCTCGGGCCAGGGAAGGGGCGGGGAGAGGGTGGGGCGATGCATGAACATGAGTCTGCATGGCCCCGTCCTGTGCGGTTCAGAGCAGCCTGCCCCCTCCCTGATGGGCAGCCACAGCAGCCTATGAGGCCACCGGGGCTGCCTGGAAGCACTGCAGACCTGGACCGAGGTAAGTGTAAGAGAGCCATCAAACGTGATGGCCCCCTTTACCCAGTCTGGCATTTGTTGCATGGTCTGTGGTAGCACTTACGCCAGGCTGTTCCTCTGGGATGGTCCCGAGGAACACACACACATGCCTGGGCCAACATCTGGCTGCCCCTTTTATACATGACGGGCACAGATTAATCCATGCCCAATGTCTTGTCTGAAAATACCCACAGAGAGACTGCAATGATTTAATTAAAGGTGTGATGTTAGCTAAGTGTGACTCAGTTAAACCAGGGTAACTTTGGGCATGGAATGGGTGCATGGTAAAACTGTGGGTGAAAACAGACATGACGCTAACTCCACTTTAACACCACTTTAACATTTCTTATGCATGTTGCAGGGCATCATGGGGCACCAATACAGCCCTGCAACATGCATAAGAAATGTTGAAGCCATGTTAAAGTGGAGTTAGCATCATGTCTGTGTTCACCCCTTATTTAAAACTCTATTGAGATAGTCACATAAGGGAGGCACCACAATTGCAAAATAAAATAACCATCAAGATATCAAACAAAGTAAGGACACTTATATGAATTAGGAACCAATTGATGTATATTTTCAATATCTTTTTTGTTTTTAAAACTGTTTTCAGGCCAAAACCCAGTGCATGAAGTTGAGAACACACACACACATCCCTTAAAAAAGTGTGTTTGTCAAATCTAGATTATGTTTTTACAACTGGCTGGATGGGAAAACTGAGATACTTTATCAGCGGTGAGGTTTACATCATCTCTTTATAAATATATTCCCTTGCTCAAATTCCAGTTTGAATCAAATGGGAACTTTTATTGGTGGTGTGTGGGTTTTTTGGTGGGTTTTTTTTTCTTGAAGTGTGTATGTGGGAGGTATTAATTTCCTGTATGTAATAGAATTATGTGACTGATAGGCTGAGCATCAGGAAACAAAAATGTTTTTTGCTTACATAAGAGAGTTATGGGTTAATTTAAAAAGATTAAGTATTATTTCAAAGGTTTACAAAAATAATCACATTGGGGTCACTGCTGCAAGCCTTGCTTACTTTGAGTAGCAATTACTCTCCTGAGTAGTTCCACTGAACTCAATGGCCTGAACCAGTAAATACAATTCCTCTTGAAAAGTGACTGAAGTGCTGGTATACTAAGCTCCCCTACTGCCCCTTTTCAAAATGAAGCAAACTTCGTATTGGATACATATGTATCTGAGAGGCCACATCCAGCCACATTGTTGATTAAGCATAACCCATATAATCAGGGTTCCTGTACAGGAACAGCCTTAGAATTTGGAGGGCCCAGGAAGAAAATAAAATGCAGGGAGCCCAACGATCCCACCCCCTTAGCCCCACCTCTTTAATAATTCGTAGTCTAGTGTATGCTTACAAAAACAAAGTGTCATTAGTTTTCCCACACATGTCCCCTCCCCTCTCTCTTTCTCTCTTGCCCGCGCGCGCACACACACACACGTGTTTTTAAACGAGATGGCCCCCTGCATGGGGCCCGTCTCATCTGAATGTCGTGGAGGGGGAGGGGCGGTGCACAATCCTGGTTCCACCCATTCCCCCTCCCCCCATGCACGGGGCTTTTGGCAAAAAGCCAGAATGTCCCATGCACAGATGGAGTGGGAAGTGCGTGGGCGGGGTGGCAATGCAGGAGGACGCTCAAAGTGTTCATGTGAAGCGCTCCCCACGGGCGGCGCCCACACACTCTCCCCTGCCCTGTTCACGTACCTGCACACCCATCTTGTCTGAAAACACGCTCACACATCTCTAGCAGGCTGGATTTGGATATTGGTAATCCACTGAATGTGAGCAGGGGAGGGGTAAGGTCTAACAGGAAGCAATCACCCCCAGGGGAAAGGGCCCCACAGAAATAACCTGTCCCAGGGCCTTAGGAGCATTGGACCTGACACTACAGGGCCTGGTCTCCCTGCTTAAGGCCAGCCCTGTTCCTGTATGACAGCTAACAATTATAATATTGAAATTCACTTTCCTTTCAAATTCTACAGTTTTGTTTAAAATTTCCTGTTTCATCTGCCATTAAACTACATTGTTCATGGAGGCGAAAATATATAAATCAAATTAACTGAAAGATTCAAACATTCTTGGCCATTTTTTGCACTGTTCACCCAACATCAAATGTCTGTGTATTGTGTGTCCATCACTGCATTCTGCTGACTAAAACCTGAATTCAGTTGTGTCACGAGCACCATAAAAAGGATAATTACCAATGAGCAGGCTCCTCACATGGTAGAAGCCTGTTCATTTAATGCAGCATTTTGTCGTTCTGTCTCACCTCTCAGAGTGGATGATGTCTGACTGGTCATTGTGTGCAGCATACCCTTAGGTCAGTCAACAGGGAAACGTTTCTCTCCTTTGGGCCACTTTGAAAATTAATATAAGGTCTGCAGGCCACATACGAGTTGGGGACACCTAAAGGGGTGTCCTTAGAAAGAGAAGGGTCCAGATCATGGATCTGTGCCATGGATCCATCCCTTGTCTTTGAGCGCATGCCCTCATCTCTGCCCCCTTTTCCAGAGCTGAGTCTTTCAGTGTTGGAGAGTAGGGACTGGATCCACCAACCAAATCTAGAAACAGGAAAGAGACAAATAAAAAGCCTCCTATAGACTGCATTTGGCCCATGGGTCACAGGTTCCCAACCCTTCTCTATGCGACCACACATTTGTTACAGTATATTGCTTCAGCCCTACTTCCCATAACAGTTTTTTCCTCAATTATGGCAAATGGCTTTAGGGAGGCAGAAAGGAACCCTATTCCCCTTATTGCTGTCCAAAGCTAGCAAAACATTCCTCATATTATTGGCTAAGGACATGTCAATATTTTCTTCATCAATCATAAGCCCAGGAAGTTCTTCACTCATTCTTCTTCCCCTAACTCTTCTGTTTCTTTTTCTCTTGACAAACAAGCGACATGACTGTTCTTAAATAAATCAGATCCCAGTTGTGTTTTATGATGTCATGGTGAGTACAGTCCTGACCCTTGGTAATCAGCATCTCAGCACGGCAGGAAGCTTCCTGCTTTGGCCACTCTTAACAGCCAGGCAGACTTGCCTACACTGCAGAAATAATGTGAATTACCTCACCTCTGTGTATCATAATGACCCTTACCACACATTATGCCAAATGTTCAGCTCTGTGGAAGAAGGAGCCAAAATGCAGACAAAACCCAATAATGTCTAAAACAGAGTTCAAGGAAAGCTGGTCTGATGCCAGGCTGTGGAAATCGTTCTTCAAGTCAAGCTTCGCTTATATGTACAAGAGTCCTCAGATCTAACCAAATGGATCAAGAATAAAACAGTATTTGAGTTATTCTCACAGAGCAGATACTTAATAATATCCATATTTCCTGCATTTCAATGCTAGATTTTTATTAAGCAAGGAGCCACACCCTGAAAATAACCCTACGTTGCCGTAAAGGCCACAAGTATGACTATATCAGTCTGTTAACAAAGCCATATGGATTTCATCTACGAGATTGTTTTCACTACTTCTACAAGTTATGATATCAAACAAAATAATAGATCAGCACCAAAACATAGGCAGTGGCACAGCAGACACTTCAAGCTGGCCAGTGGATCAGAGACAGAACATCTTTGCCATTAAGAATTTCCTCCCTCCCCCCCAAAAAAAAATCAAATTTCCCCCCATTTTTTAATTACTGTACAAAATAATATAGTTTTGAGGGGGAAATGCACTGCTTCCAGTGTGCACAGTAACTGCTGATATAACCACACCACTCCAGACAACTATCTGCATTTCTAAGGCAGAATGTTAAAGCCCCTCAGGGATTTAGATGTTATAGCATCCAAAATACCACGAAGCTGAATACAAATGTCGGCAGTTGCAGTTCCCCAAATCCAAAATCAACAGCCACATCTGACCTATAAAGACGACTTAGGGCCTTTTTAGACAAGCGCTGTTTCTCACAGACTCCAGAATCCGGGAGAAACGAACACACGCCTGGGGAAGGGATGCAAACATCCTCCTCCCCCCCCCTTCCACCCCATTCCAGAAGTCGGCCAACATGATTGAAAACAGCGCACTCGTGCATGGAAGAAGATTCAGACTTATGAAACAAGTCCAGATTTCCGTCCATGCACGAGTGTGTTTTCAATGGTGCCAGATGACTTCTGGAATCAGGGGCAGGGGGGGAAAGGGGAGTCTAACACACAAGTTTATTTCTCCCGGACTCTGCAGTCCGTGAGAAACAGCACTCATCTGAAAAGGCCCTTAGGGGCAGATTTTGACAGGGGAGAAAAAAAGTTTTATTGATGATCACAGCTGGTTTTCAAACTTTCCAAAAATAACATATTCTTAGAGGTTCCCCCAACCCCACCCCCATTTTAAAATGTCAACATTAGATTTGCTAATATTCCTTCATTCGACCATAATTTATTTAATTATTCACACTTATACCGTGCTCTTCCCCTAAGGTTCAGGGCAGCTTACAAAGTAAGACCCATATAAAAATACAATCTTCACAACACAACTGCTAGGAAACCTCTGACTGCCAAAAGATGGGAGCGGATAACAGGAAATGATCACTCCATCTCTATGCTCTTTTATATACACATTGGCTAAAAAAGGAAGTTCCAGAATGATTGGTTAGAACCCCAAATGGGATCATGTCATCCGAACATGGAGTTGAGATCCCAATTTGATGTGGGGATATTAATTAATTATTATTTAGTAGGGATGTGCGAACAGAACACGGTTCGGATGTTTGGCCGTTCAGTCATTTGGTTCGGGAACCGAGTTCGGGTTCAGCTGTTCAGTTTGGAAACCAAGTTCGGGTTCGGTTGGGTGGAGTTCGGTTCAGTCGAACATTTGAAAATAGGTATCTATCAATATCGGTACCAATATCTATACCGATTTTGAAGGTTTTATTTTCGGTATCGGTATCGTTTGGTCCTGAGACACTAATAAGTTTGTTATTTTAATGTCTTCTTATATCGTTAATGTTTGTTTTCTAATTGATCTTGGGGTCAGACTGACCCCACTGAGCACCAAAAACATTAATATGTTAATTAGTAGCTCTTCAAGTTTGAGCTTTTAGGACATTGTCATGGCACCTCTGGACATAACATACTCAAATTTCAGCCTGATACCCCTTACCGTTTGTCTCCTATGACCAAAAAAGTGCCATTTTTCAAACGGACCCCAGGTTTCCATAGATTTTTCCTATTGGGGTCCAATGGACCCCAGACAATGCATTTCAATAGGGATCAAATGGACCCCAGCTTAAAATAAACCAAAATAAACAGTTTTCAAGGACCATTCAGATAGCAAGGGGAAATGGAACTCAAGGCCACTTCAGACTGGCAGCAGAAATGAAAATTAACCCCTTCACTGCTATTATTTTGTGCCTTTGTATCATGGTTGAAAAAAACAATGAAAATATGCTAAGTAGTGGGTCTACAACTTTGAGCTTGAGTCACATTGTCACTGGTACCTCTGGCCATAACATACTCAAATTTCAGCCAGATATCTCTTATTGTTTGTTTCCAATGACCAAAAAAGTGCCAGAGTGCAAATGCACACAAGGTGTCAATGGAGTTTTCTTATTGGTTTTACACAAACCTTTTTCTGTGTCATTTCTCAGTTGTTCAGGTAATGTTAGGTTTCATTTCTTCAGCCTAGGTTTAAGTTTCCCTTCTGGGGTCAGTTTGTGCAGACAAGAAGTCAGGGAATGTTAGATTTCATTTCTTCAGCCTAGGTTTAAGTTTCCCTTCTGGGGTCAGTTTGTGGAGACAAGAATCCTAGGCAAACAAAGAAATGCAATCAAGCCGTGAAACAAAAGAAATGCAAATAGCAGGCTATAAAGGTGCTGAGTGTACTCCACTGTCCTTAGTAAAGCTTGACTATAAGGGACAGCCAGTAATTTGCAGGAGAGAATTTGCATTTGGGGCGAATTTGGGGAGTGAAAACAATCCCCATAAAACAGACTCTTTCGTGTGTGTGTGTGTGTGTGCGCGCGCATGCGAGCGCGCACTCCCAGGGCTTAGTTTGAAGGTTTTGGGACACAGACTATGTTTTGGGGATAAAATAGACCCCACCTATAATGGGTTTTCCCATAGGGGTCCATATGTACCCCAAGACCTGGCGATTGCAATTTTTTTTAAGTCCGAAGGGTTAAAAAGTTGTTACAAAAGTTATATCTGTTACCAGCTGAGTTTGACCTGTCCAATCTTTTACCCCTCTGTGCTGCCTTACGGGCAGCAGACTGGCCTCTAGTACTTCCCTTCTCGATGTCTTCCAACCCAAAGAATGCACACAAAGATTTTTTATATATATATTTATTACACACACACACACACTAAATCTAACTGCTATTAACTATTCTAAAACCTATGGAACTCAATGGAATATCTTATAACTACAAAGGTCTAGTCCTACAAACACACTATAAAACTGAATCACTACACACTATATCTCTATAACTAAGCTAACTCCTACAACTATCTAGATCTATAATATCTATATCTATATTACACGGGGATTGGGGGGGGGGACACAGACAGCTCAGAACAAACAACACAGAGAGGGGTACAAAACTGAAATGAAACCTAAATCAATCTAATCCTACTCTAAATAAATCCAAAAACAGGGGAAGGGAATCAGGGATGAAATATATAAAGGGAGGAGGGAAGGATTCAATGAAGGGTAGGGAGAAAGAACACAGGGATGGGTGGTAAATAAAAATAACACCTAAATCTATCTAATCTAAATAAATGATACTAGGGAGGTAAATTTGTGGGATGGGTGAAATAGGAGGGGGATGGCAATGGATTAAGAACACAAACTGCTAGGAGAGAGACTTCTGAAAACGCCTGCTGACAGGAACAGTGGCTAGCTCAGAAGGTGTTGGAAGGGAGGAGGGTAATGACTTTTGTTACTTGCTGCGCCCACCTTACCGCAAGCCCCATTGGCTCTGTGCAGCCTAACCCTCCTATCCCCCATGTCCAATCGCAGACTGCGAAGCCAGTGGTCTGAGGAGAAAAGGGATGGTGATTGGGCAGGCTGGCTGCTACTCCAAGCCTCTCCACCCCTGGTGCCAGGAAGTCTGCTCCTCAGCTGCCTCCCCCTCCCTGGGCCTTCCAATCACGTTTTTCCCGTCCGAACTCACCCGAACGTGGCCGAACTGTTCGGTCATTTTTGAGTTCGGTTTGGTCGTCTGAACAGACCGAGTTCAGTCCGAACTCCAAACCACATTTGCACATCCCTATTATTTAGAAATGCACTTTACAATCCTTATCTAGTTTGCCCGCATAACAACTCTGAGGTAGGGCATTATTCCCATTTTGCAATGGAGAACATAAGAACATAAGTAGTGCCATACTGAGTGAGTCCAATGGTTCATTGATCAGAACAGGCATTTGGCGAGGGAGAGGGGTAGGGTGGTTTGGGGGAGGGGGATAGGGGGTATTGTATTTTTTTTTCTCCAGACTCTGCTTTTATTGTATGAAATCTTCTTATTATGTATCTTTATGGATTTTATATCTTTGTCCTTGTTGTTGTAAGCCACCCCCGGTCGCCTGTGGCATGAGGGGTGGGATATTAAGTGTAAAAAAAATTTTTTAAAAAAATATTAAAAAATTTGAGCCCAGCATCCTGTCTCTGAGGGTGCTTTTAGACAAGCACCTCCCCACCCATCAACTATATATGTTGCAGGGCTGCAGTGATGCCTTATGGGTGCTCTGAAACATGTATAATGGGTGGGAGGTGTCTGGGTAGTGGATGGGGAGGTGCTTGTCTAAAAGCACCCTGACAGTGGCCAGTCTCCATCATTTGGGGGAAGTACCCAGTTAGTACGTCACAGAGGGCAATCCATTCCCTGTTGTCCACTCCCAGCTCCTAACAGTAAGAACTCAGATCACCTAAACCTATTTTGCTAATAGCGGCAGACCTACTCTCCAACAACTTATTCAATCTTTTAAAAAAAACACATCTATACTACTTGCCTTGTTCACATCATCTGGCAACAAATTTCACAAATTATATGTTGAGTGAAAAAACACTTTTTTATTTGTTTTAAATTGTATTGATTGAGTTATATTTTTAACCCGTACCCTCCTGCCAATTGAAATATCAAATACAAATAAATAAAAATCCAGAATATAAAACCCACACAAACAAAAGTGGAGTTAAACCCCCCCAGCCCCCGCCCCTCAGTCTCCCTCACCAAATGGTCTTGCACTGTCTTTGGAAAGAGGGAAGGTCTGGGGCAAGGAAGACGTCCATCAGGAGGGAGTTCCACAGCCACGGTGCGGCTACCGAGAATGCCCTCCTCATGGTCGCCACCTGAGAAACTCAGGGTACTTCAAGTTGCATACCCCCGGCGGACCGCAGGGGCCACTCCAGAACCCAGGGAGTGAGGCGATCCCACAGGTACGCAGATCCCAGACCATATAGGGCTTTAAAGTTCAACACCAACCTTGAATCAGGCCCAGAAGACTATAGGCAGCCAGTGCAGAAAATGAAGCACTGGTAATAGGTATAATGCACTTGCGATGACCCGTCCCGTAAGGAGACAGGCCGCCGTATTCTGCACCAGCTGCAGTCTCAGAACCATCACCAAGGTAGAGCATCTTGCATTAGTCCAGTCTTGAGGTGATGAAAGCATGGATGATGGTGGCCAGGTTGGAGTCCGAGACATATGGCCAAAGCAGTCGCACCAGATGTAATTAGCAAAAAGCACTCCTCACCAGAGCCACCACTTGGATATCCAAGCGGAGCTGTGAGTCGAGGAGCACCAACAGGCTACAGACCTGAGAGACCAAAGGAGGGTGAACCCCATCAATGACGGGGGCCTCAGCCCCTCCCACCAGCATCACCTCCGTCTTGTCAGGATTCAGCTTCAGACGGCTTGCCCACATCCAGTCCCTCAGAGCTGCCAAACACCGGGTAAGCACTGAGACTGCTGGGCCTGGGTCAGTTGAAAATGAGAGGTAAAGTTGAGCGTCATCAGCATACTGATGACAATGTACACCAAAACCTCTCACAACCTCACCTAAAGGCTGCATATACACATTGAACAGGAGAGGGGACAGAATAGAACAGTGGGGTCCTTTGGAGATGAAGAGCACTCCCCAAGCAACACCTGCTCAGTTCTCCTGGCCAGGAAAGAAAGGAACCATTCAAGAACAATTCCGCCCACACCGTCTCAGTCCCCCAAGCGAGTCCCCAGCATCTTGTGGTCAACGGTATCAAATGCAGCCGACAGATCTAGCAGGATTAAAAGGGATAATCTTCCCTGGTCTAACTCACAGCCAGGGCCAGATTTAGGGAAAGGCCCTTAAGGCCTAGACCTCAGGTGGCATTTTCTGGGGGAGGGGGAAGGGGGCGGCAACACATACCACCCCCGCCCTCCTCTTTTTTTTTCTTTGTTTCTTTTCTTTCCACGCTGCTGAAGCCTGGGAGTTCCCCCTCCACTCCATCCCTCTCTAGCTCCTCCCTCCTCCCCTTCCAGCCGGGACTCACTCATTTGCATCACGCTGAGAGGAGTGTGACTTGGAGTGGAGAGCTTCCAGCATGAGACAGCACGTGGGTGTGAGCCAGCCACCAACAGCAGAAAAAAAAGAAGAGAAGAAAAAAAAAACTTGTTCTGGGGCTGCAGGAACGACAAGGCATGTTTATGGGTGGGAGAGGTCCGTGTAAAAAGGGCCACATTCTCGCAACTGTCTTACTTATATTACCTTAGGTAGGAATTTAGGATGTAAAGCAATATTTCTTCTATCTTAGAAAATCTGAAAATAGGGTTCTGAGATTATTATGGCTGCTATTTCACTAACTCTTCTTAATGAAGTTATGGCTAACAGGAATACTTTCTTTAAACCTGCATCCCATAACCAGTTCATTTGCACACACCCCATGTAATCAATTCACACCGCCCTGGGGGAGGGGGCTAGGGAAACAGGAGGGGGCTCAGTGTAACATATGTGTGTACAGCTTTAAGAGAGCAGGCAATAGCCAGCTCCTTCTTCCCTCCAGAACTAGGCGGGTGGGGTTTCCTGTTCAGTTGGTGTTTGGGAGCGGCAGGGTGCAGTCTCCGTTTTGTGTTATGCAGGAGTTCCCTCTTACTAGGATCCTGTACTAGGCAATAGCAATAAATGTGTTTCCTGCTCCTTCCACCAAGTCTTGTGTGTGCTGACTGGAGAACAGAATAGAGGGGCTCCCCCAGAATCGTGAGTAGCCCCATCTCAGGGCCCACAGCTCCACCAGGGATACCACACTTGGAGGGGAGGCGGCTGAGGGAGCGGGAGGGGG
>QEPC01000373.1:548806-564593 GCA_003113815.1 Sphenodon punctatus
GGGGCTGAGGGAGCAGAGGGGGGGGTTCTGTGGTGGATGGGGCTCTGTGGGGGGAGGGGGCTGAGCAAGCGATAGGGGGCTCTGTGGGAGGAGGGAAGAGGATGGGACTCAGGGGGGAGGAAGCAGGAGGGCGGTCTCGGGGGAGCAGGCTGAGGGAGCAAGAGGGGAGATCTGGGTGGAAAGTAACAAATGTACATTTTACTACAATCTCTCGGTCTCAGCCACTTCTATCAAATCACTAATTACTTTTTCAATCTACTTTTAAAAAAACACACCCTGGAGAGCATAGAGCAGGAAGGCTTTCACAGGGAGATGTTGCTCCTTCGGTTCCCTGGCAGAGACTTTCTCCTCGTCGCCTTGTCTCTCCTTTTTATACACAGCAGAGTGGGCGTGGCAAGGCTTCTGCCTCTTAGCTTTAAAGGGCCAGTGTCCTGCTCACTCTGTTCCAGGGTTTCTCAGCCTGTGTTCCCCATAGGATGTGTGCACTCAGCCCTCTGACTGGCCCACACAGGCCCCTTCTTAAATGGGCAGCAGCCCCACAGGACTGCTCCCTGCTACATAATGGCTAAAAAAACTAATTCAAATAATTATCAATGAGATAAAGGAGGCAAAGTATTTTTATATTAGTGTTGACTCAACACCTGATGTGTCCCATGTGGATCAACTGAGTCTTATTGTTCACTATGCGAAGGAAGATGGTGCACCGGTTGAACAGTTTTTGACTTTCATTCCAAACCCAGGACAAAAATCTGAAAAACTCGCAAAAGCAGTAACAGAAAAACTCAATGACTTAAAGCTTGACATTTCAAACTGTCAAGAACAATCGTATGATAATTCCAGCAATATGTCTGGTACCTACAGTGGTCTCCAAGCCAGGATTAAGCACCTGAATTCATTAGCTGTATATGTCCCCTGTTTGGCCCATTCTCTCAATCTTGTGGGAACCTGTGCTGCTGAATGCTATCATGAAGCAGTTTCTTTTTTTTGGAACACTCCAACACCTATACAACTTCTTTTCTGCATCAACAAATCGGTGGAATGTTTTGAACTCTTGCCTGAAAACTGAGTCAAAATCTACGGTTGTAAAAAGTCTGTCCATCACAAGATGGTTGGCCCAGTATGAAGCATGTCAAAGTCTAAATAAGTCTTGGAACCAAATAATCCAAGCATTGGATACAATTGGGCAAGATACCTCAGAAAAACCAGCAACTCGAAGTGAAGCTACTGGACTTCTGAGACATTTGGAACAACTAGAAACTGCAATCATGGCAACATTTTGGGGTTCTCTCTTGGAACGATTCATTGCCTCCAGCAAACGTCTACAAAGTGTGGATATTGATATCAGAGCAGTTGTTGAGCTGTACGGTGGACTTGTTCAACTAGTAGAAGAAACCCAGAACAACTTCGAGCTTTGCGAGGAGAGAGCCAAGGAACTCTAAGGGTTGGATGAATATGAAACAAACCGCAAAAAGAGAAGGAGACTTCCCATGACATTTCTCGAGAAGGGCACACTGAGCTGACCTCATGGGACTCTTTTAGGGTGAATATGTTTGTCTTTATGTTGGACCAGCTTCACTCTGAGCTGCAGCAAAGATGTGAGGTGTATTGTTCATTTCATAAAAAGTTTGCTTTCCTTGAGAACCTGGTAGATTGGAACTCAGACGAGATAAAGAAAGGGGGAAACAGCTTGTGTGGCTGTTACCGACATGACCTTGAAGATGCCCTTGTTGGCAAATGCCTGCACCTTAGAGCACATCTCCAGAGTGTCAAAGACAATGGGAAGCCAATGCTTCGACTCTACAAGCTTATAGGAGATAAACAACTACAGACTGTCTACCCAAATGCAGACATTGCAGTGCGAATGTTCATCTGCACTTTAGCAACAAACTGTAGCTCAGAGCGTTCCTTCTCATGCCTGAAACGTGTGAAGAACTGCAGGTGGTCAACATCAACACAAGAACAAATGAACACCCTGTGTTTGTTTCCATTGAATCAGATTTGCTCAGGTCAGTCCCTTATGATGCCATTATTAATGACATTGCAGCTGAAAAAGTCAGGAGCAAACCACTATAGAGTTTCATCAGAAGTCCTAGAAGGAATAGTCTAATACCCCTACTGAGGAACTAGCAGGAGCAGCCAGGCCTACAAGCCAGCAGGCTGCAAGGAGGATGCTGAGGACTGGAGCCCCATTGCTGGACCATCAAAATGAGAGTACACTTAGGTACTGGGGCCAAAGGCTCAGGAGGAATGGTCTAATACCCCTAGTGGGGAATGGCCTGGTTGCACTACTGGTGGCGTAAGATAGTTGTAAGGGGAGGCTGGAGGCCAGGCCTTCAACGCACCAGGCCACTGCCTGGTGCGTTGGCTTATGCTGTGTCTATGTTCAGCTCTGTATATCTTGCATATTTTGTACACCTGCTCCTCTGTTTTGCATTGTGGGGGTGGGGCTTTGCTGGGGGGGGACTTTGCTTGTGGTGGGGCACAGCCTGAGAAGGGCCTTGGGGTGAAAAATTCCTAAATCCGACCCTGCTCATGACGGAGGTCATTGACCAAGGCTACAAGCACAGTCTCAGTGCCAAAACCCGGCCAAAACCCAGACTGTGAGGGATTCAGAAAACTGACGTGATCCAGATGTCTCTGAAGCTGTTGAGGCATCACCTGTTCAAGGTTAGAGACTGGCTCAAAGCTGGCAAAGGAGTCAATGTCAAGTAATGGTTTCTTTATTATTATTATTAGCATTTATATAGAGCCACCAATGTACCTGGTGCTTTACAAAGAATAAGGTAGACACGGTCCCTGCCTGAGACCTTACAATCTAAAGACAGGGGGAGGGGAGAGAGGGAAAGGGGAACAGAGGGAGATACCAGGGATGCAACATTCATGAGGATGCGAGAGCTCAGGTACACGTTCTTGGCTTGATTGCAGTAGGTTGGGAGTTTACAGGGGGGAATAATCCTGGGTGGGAATGGTTAGCAGAAGTTAGGAAGGGTGGAGCAGAAGAGGTGGGTTTTGAAGAGAGACTTGAAGGTGTGGAGGGTGGGGACCAGGTGGATGAGGGCAGGGAGGGAGTTCCAGGCATGCGGGGCAGCGAGGGAGAAGGGACGAAGGCGGTTGGGGGAGCAGGGGAGGGTGAGGGAGGGGATGGAAGAGGAACAGAGTGCTCGAGCAGGGGTTTGGAGGGAGATCAGGGCAGAGAGCTAGGGGGGAGCGAAGTTGTGAAGGGCTTTGTAGGTCGATACAAGGAGCTTGTGCAGAGTGTGTTCAGGAAGAGGTCGCCAGTGGAGAGAGGAGAAGAGAGGCTGCACGTGGTCAAAGTGACAGACTAGGTGGATGATCCTGGATGAGCAGAGGCCGCACCACCTCTTCCTTGAGGCAACCCAGGACTCTGCCCTCCCTGTAGGAGGCACTTACCACCCCCGCCAACAACTGTCCCAACATCTCCTGGCTGGCCTTAACCAGGCAGGCTGGCATGGGTCCAGTTCACAACAGATGGCTCTAACTGCCCCAAGGACATCTGCCGCATTCGCAGGTAACACCCACTGAAACAGATCTCATAAAACAGGACAATGGGAGACCCATTACCTCTGGGTCTCCCATTGCAGCAAGTGTGGCGTCGAAGTTGTGGTGAATTCGAGCAATTTTATCCATGAAAACGTTGACAAACATGTCTCAGTGAGCACTGGAAGATTCCAGTTCCAGGCGGAGTGAGGCCGGACTGACCAGCCCCCTCCCCACCCAGAAAAGCTCAGCTGGATGCAACTTCGCAGATGCTACAAGGGCAGCAAAGAATACCTTCTTTGCTGCCCACACAGCCACGGCATGGGTTCTTAAAATAACTATATGCTGCAACTGGTCAGCTTCAGTGCAAGTACGGTGCCACCATCACTCCAACAGCTGTCCTTCATGCTTCATCAGTCGCAGGTCCTCCATAAACCAGGGGGACTTGCATTGTCGGCACTCAAGGAACAGATGCCTAGGAGCCATTTAGTTGAGCCTCAGACAGCAACTTGTTCCATAAAGCTACAAGTTCATTGAGCGAGCGGTCGTCGAGATTGGAGGGTAACTCCTCAAGAGCATCCAGAACCTTTCTGGTTCCATAGGTCTCCAGGGACGAACCAACCAAACTGGTTCCGCACCTCTCTGGTGGCAGACATGCACCAGGATCCCTGCCTGAAGGAGGTAATGATCCATCCATGACAAGGGCACAGCTGACACCTCCTCAACCAACAAATTCCCCGCCTCAAGGCCAGTGCATAATATCAGGTCTAAGGTATGCCCACCATCATGTGTCAGGCCAGCAACCCTCTATGACAGTCCCATGGTTGTCATGGCAGCCATGAACACACGTTCTGCTCCCCCAGGGTCGGCGTTGGCATGGATGTTGAAGTCCCCGAGGACTACTGCCCTCAGGGACCAAAGACCTCCTCTGACACCAGCTCCACTAGAGCGTGCAGGGATGCTGCTGTACAGGTAGGTGTGTAGTGTACTAGCAGTAGCCATAATCTGTCTCCAGCCAAATCAATCACAAGATGGAGGCCCTCAATACCTGGCACAGTTTGCACTGGATACCTTCTCACAGACCATGTGTCTTACTACTAGTTTGTTGCATGGACTGTCCACTAGTTCTAGTACAATTTGAGAGGGTAAATAACTGTTCCCTATTTACTCATTCTATGCCACACATGAGTTTATAAACTTCTATCATATTCCCTCTATCGTCTATTCTCCAAACTTGCCCTAACCTATCAAGCCTCTCTTAGGACAGGAGCCATTCTATACCCTTTATAATTTTTGCTGCCTTTCTCTATACTTTTTTTGGTCCTACTGTATCTTTTTTGAGATGGGGCAACCAGAACTGCATGCAATACTCAAGGTGCGGTCGCACCATAGATTTATATAGAGGCATTGTCATATTTTTAGTTTTATTCTCTATCCCTTTCAGAATAATTCATAGCATTCTGTTTGCGTTATTGCCTGCCTACATTGAGCTGAGGATTTCAATGTATTGTCCACAATGACTCTAAAATCCTTTTCCTGTATAGTAACCCCGAATTTAGAATGCAACATTGTGTACATATAGGGTGATTTCAGACATTACAGGGCCCGTTGGCCCCGTACCGAAATCACCCAATTAATTCCCCGCCAGGATCACCCCGTCACGCCGTATCAGACGTGCCGGGAGGATCCCGGCGGGGAATCTGGGAGGGGGCGGGGCCATGCGGCGCAACGTGCGGCCACACGGCCCCGCCCCCTCCACGCACCCCGCCGCCTGCCCTCCGGGGAGACGGGCGGGCGGAGGGGCCAATGCGGCTGCCGTGGCTGGCTGAATGCGCCATGGCCCAGGATCCCGCCGGTGATCCCGGGCCATGGCGCCCGGCCAGACATTACTTTTTTTTGGTCCCCGGATCTCTTTGACCACGCTTCCCGGGACATTCCCCCGGCTAGCCCGGGAAGCGTGGTTCAAATTGACCCCTTGCGGGTATTGACCGTGACGAACATCTGGCGGCCGCCAAACAGACGTTCGAGACACAGTGACCACAGGTGGGTATTCACCGTGGTTCACTGTGATCTCGTAACGTCTGAAAATACCCAACGTTTGGATTACTTTTCCCTAAGTGCATCACTTTGCATTTATCAACAATAAATTTCATCTGCCACTTATATGCTCAGTCACCCAATCTCACAAGAGCCTCCTGTAATTCCTCACAGTCCACTCAGGTTTTAATTGCTTGAATAAATTGTGTGCCATCTGCAAATTTGATCACCTCACTTTTTACTCCTTTCTCCAGATTATTAATAAATCTATTAAACAACACCATTCCCAGTACAAGTCCCTGGGGCACTCCACTATACTCTCCATTGTGAAAACTGATCATTTTGTCCTACTCTATTTCCTATCCTTTAACCAGTTACCAGTCCACAATAGGACACTACCTCCTATCCCACAACTACTTAATTTCCTCAAGAATCTCCCATAAGGGACCTTACCAAACGCCTTCTGAAAATCCAGATACACTATATATCAACTGGCTCAGCCTTATCCACATGCTTATTTACACCCTCAAACAATCCCTATAGATTTTTTTGAGGGTAGATTTTGCTAAATCCATGTTGACTATTCCACATTATGCCACGTTAATCAATATGCCCAGTAATTCTGGTTTTCACTAGCATTCCCTCCAGTTTGCTCAGCACCAATGTCAGGCTCACCGGTCTGTAGTTTCCAAGATCACCTCTGGAGTCTTTTTAAAATAATGGCGTTACATTCGCTACCCTCCAGTCCTCAGGTACAGTGGCAGCTTTTAGTGATAGGTTACAAATTACCAATAGTGGGTGTGCAACTTCATACTTGAATTCTTTGAGAACTCTGGGGTGAATACCATCTGTCCTAATAATTTGTTACTTTTTAGTTTGTCAGTTTGCTCTAGAACCTCTTCCATAGTCATATTGATTTTGTGACATAAAAGAACATAAGAAGTGCCATACTGGGTCAGACCACTGGTCCATCTAGCCCAGCATCCTGTCTCCGACAGTGGCCAATCACGGTGGCTTGGAAGAAGCACCCAACAGATCACAATGGAGGATCCATTCCCTGTTGTTTCCCCCAGCTCCCGTCATGTTCCCTGATCCTGTCTGGCTAATAGCTGCTAATCTTCCAGAAACTTGTTCAAGCCTCTCTTAAACTCAGCTATAGTACTGGCCCTTACCACAACCTCTGGGAGTAGATTCCACAACCCAATTATACGCTGAGTGAAAAAATATTTTATTTTATTTGTTTTAAACTTGCCACCCATGAGTTTCATGGAGTGCCCCCTAGTTCTAGTAATAGCTGAGAGGGTAAGTAACTACTCCTTGTTTATTAGTTCCACCCCACTCATGATTTTATAGACCTCTATCATATCTCCTCTCAGTCCTCTCTTCTCCAAACTGAAGAACCCCAACCTACCAAGCCTCTCCTCATACAGGAGCCCGTCCATGCCCTTGATCATTTTTGTTGCCCTTCTCTGTACCTTTTCTAGTTCAGCTATGTCTTTTTTGAGACATAGCTGATGACAATTCTTCTGATTCATCAGCTACAAAAAAGAGTTCTGGTATAGATATCTCCCCAACATCCTCTGCAGTGAAGACCAACAAAAATAATTAATTCAGCTTCTCTGCAATGTCCTCCTCTTCCTTGAGCCCAGAGTCCAAGGGGTTCCTTTGCAAGTGGCCTAAGTGCTGCTAGGAAATTTTCAAAAGGAGCTCTCTCCCCTGTCCACTCTGAAAATTTCCTTTTGGTTCTCAAGCTGTTTGTGCCCAGCTTCTAGCAGGGCTCCCAGTTGGGGCACTCTAGAGAAGTGGCCACCTGAAATGAGGGTTCTCACCCACTGGTCATCTAATGGCCTAACTGACTCACTAGCAGGCTTCTTACTTCTGATGTACGTGAAAAAGTTTTTTATTAGTTTTTGCATCTTTGGCAAGGCACTCTTCAAATTCCCAGTAGGCCTGCCTTATTAACCTTTTACTTCTAGTTTGGTAATGCTTATGCTCTTTCCTATTTTCTTCATTAGGACTAGCTTTCCATTTTAAAAAATGACACCTTTTTGGCTCTTATAGCCTTCCTCACCTCTCCATTTAGCATCGCTGGCAGACGTTTGAGCCTCTTGCTAATTTTTTTTATTTGTGGAATGCATTTAATCTGGGCTTCCAAGATGGTGTTTTTAAATAAACTCCTTGCCTCTTGCAGACATTTAATCCTCCCAACTGCTCCTTTTCGTTTCCCTGTAACTAGTTTCCTCATTTTTCCATAGTTCCCCTTTTTAAAGTTAAATGTTACTGAAGTAGTTTATTTCTCTAAGTATGTCGATTATATGATGATCACTATTTCCAACTGACTCCACCACTCTTGCCCCTTGCACCACGTTCTGTGCTCAACTTAGAACAAGATCCAAAGTAGCTCCTCCTCTCGTTGCTTCCCTGACCAGCGGCTCTAAGAAGCAGTGATTTCTGGCATGTAGAAATTTTACTTCCGCATCATGCCCCAAGGAAACATACACCCATTCAATTTATTGGTAATTGAAATCACCCATTATTATTGTGTTTCTGACTTTAGTAGCCTGTCTAATCTCCGTTAGCATCTCATAATCTGTCTCACTGTCCTGACCAGGGGGCGATAGTATAGTCCCACTAGTATACACTTCCTCATTATACATGGAATTTCTATCCATAGAGATACCAGAATACAGTTTTCTTCCTTTAAAATTTTAGTTCTGCTTGACTCAGTGCTGTCTCTTACCAGTTTGATCTACTGTTATTTTGATATATTTTTTATCCTGGTATTACAGTGTCCCATTGGTTATCCTCATTCCACCAGGTCTCTGAGATTCCTATTATGTCTATATTTTCATTTAGAGCCACACACGCTAATTCTCCCATCTGACTTTTTAGACTTCTAGCATTTGTAAATAGATCCTTAAACATACTCTTTTTATTCTTATTATAGTCATTATAAGTAACTGTTTCAATTATTTTGGGATAATTTAAGTTTGTCTGTTCTGCACAGATTTTCACCTGAGCTCTCTCGATTTCTTCCTATCCTTTATATTAAGATACTCTAATTCCCCTGAATTAATAGGGATGGGTGAACAGAATGCGGTTCAGATGTTCGATGGTTCGGTTCAGCCTAGTTCGGTTTGGCCAAAGTTGGCCAAACATTCAAAAATAGCGAAACCGAAACCTAATTTTTCGGCCCTGGAAAGACATTTTCCCTACCTCCAAACTTGGCTGAACACAACCGAACTGTTCAGTTGTTCGAGAGTTCTGTTCGGATGTTCGGTTCGGACATCTGAACAGACCGAGTTCGGTCTGAACTCCGAACATCCGAACTGGGTTCGCCCATCACTATGAATTAACTGCATCCTTTGGAGATACCTTGGCCCAAATCATGCACTCCTTAGCACCTGTTGGCTTTCCCCCAGAGGAATTTGGACTGATAGGTAGTGACTTGCTCAAGACCACCCAGTGAGTTCACAGCTAAGACAGGATTTGAGCCCAGTGGTTTCCCAAATTCAAAACTCCAGTAGGCTACTAGGGATGGGCGAACAGAATGCAGTTCGAATGTTCGGTTGTTCAGTTGTTCGGTTCGAAACCCGAGTTCGGGTTCGATGGTTCGGTTCAGCTGAGTTCAGTTTGGCCAAACTTGACCGAACAGTCAAAAATAGCGAAACCAAAACCTCATTTTTGGCCCTGGAAAGTCGTTTTTCCTGCCCCCGAACTCATTCTAACACGACCAAACTGTTCGGTTGTTCAAGAGTTCAGTTCAGACGTTCGGTTCGGACGTCCGAACAGACCAAGTTCGGTCCGAACTCCGAACATTCGAACCGCGTTTGCCCATCCCTATAGGCTACACTGACTGTCTATAAACTCTGTATCTATATAATCTCTCTTTATATAATCTGCATAACTTTATTGCTGTCTGAGGTTGCAGGATTATATTTAAGTCTCAAAATGGGGTCAGAGGCAAAACATTTGGGAAGCTAAAACATCTAATACTAGTGACTGACAGAGACAGGCCAGCAAACTAAATGCACTACTGGCTTGACCCACTATGGCAGTTGTTAATGTGAATCACTCCCATAATTTTCATACTGAATCTCATCCAAAGCCACCAAAGTCAATTGAACTTCAACAACTTTCAGATGAGGCCAGTAGCCAGAAACCAGAGTCAGTTCTGTGCAATTCCCTCCTTGATCCTTGTCCAGAAGGAGAAGTAGCTTGTTCTAAAATATTGAGACTGCTATTTGAAAACAAGATCCCAAGGGTCTGTGATGAATGTGTCTTTAATCCTTGCTACAAGCAGAAAGAAGAAACTAGCAAAACAAAATATCACAACTTCCAAACATACCAAACTAGAAACCCAGCAACACAAGTAAAGTTATTATGCATAGTGAATTCAAAACAAATTCAGGATATGAAACAAGAGCTGGGTTTATTGGCTGTGCATTTTCCTATTCAGTCAAGCAAAAAGGCCTGTTTACTTTTAATGCAAAAAAAATTACCAAAACATTTACAACAGCTAGTTATACTGCTGAACAAACCACTCAATTAATCATCTAACTACCGTACGTAAAGGAGAGAGAGTATGGTTTTTCCATTGCTGATAAAGTACAAAATATTGATTAGTTCTGGGACAACACATGAATAAATTACTTTGCATTCAGAATTAGGTTTTCTGATGTCCAAACAATTCTAGGTACCTTTTGCATGTCATTTGTCATCATTCTTCCATTCATTTCTCCTTGCTTTTACTTCAAGTTCTTAGACTGACGGCCAAAATAAACAGAATATTTCCCTTATAAAGTTCTCTCCCTCGCTTCCTGCTTATGAAAGAATTTTCACTCAGTCACCCATGGCCTCTTGCACTTCTTGGAATCAAGTTTCTCTCAGAAATCTGCAGCCCTATTCGTTTCAACCTTCAAAATGTAGCATTTTAATTACAAGTAATATTACAATCCCCCATTTGCTCCCCCACCCCCACACACATTCCTCCATCCCTGTCTTAATGGGTAGGCCCTCCCAATCCAGCTGTTAGAAGCTGCACTACAAATTTACTGCTCACTTCCTCAGTGTAATGCCCCTCTCAACGCTACTTTATGAGGTCTGTTCCTTAAAAAAAAAAGAAATTGCTCTGAAATTTGTGGAAAAGCTCTTTCCTCATAGTTTATTTTTAGGTGTATTTTATAGCTTGCAAATGACTTTAATCTATTCCCATAAATTTACAACAATTGTTTGCCCCAACATGGCTAATGAATATGAGGGTCCTGGGATGTTTGCCATCACTTTGGACTTAGTTAACTTGAAGTAGCCAAAATCTAGTAATCAATAAAGGCCACACAGATAAGTTAGTCCACATCAATCCTTTATGGATTACCTCCATCAGGGTACTGTAAACAGGTAATTCTCTAATTGTTTTCCATGGCCAGAATACAGTAGTCTCTGCTTAAGTTGAATTTAGTAGGCCATCTAAAGGTTCAGTTTAAGCCAATGTTCTTATGTTTTTATGTTCTTAAGCCAACTTTTGTTTAAAAAATGGACCTGTCTTTAGTACTGTGTGCCATCCAGTGTTAAAAACAAGCAGATAATATTTAAAATGCTGCTAAAAATCTTTATCAAAGCTATACGCAATCGCATTGAGCAATACTCAACCTAATTACAGTAGTATGATTATTTTTATTCTTAGAATTTCTTAGCATTCAATTACAAGGAAGAGAAGTACAGTGATCTTGCAGGATTGGGTTTCCTAAAAAGCTGAGTCCTGAAAAGCAAAATTCCCACCCAGCCCTCCCTGGACCATTCAGCTAGCCATGTTGAGTGTTAAGAATCTGTCAAGTGGCAGTTAGCACATTTGCTTTTAGTTTTCATCATGTACAGCACAGATTTGTTTTTCAAATCCAATACCCCATTCCTAGCTGTGAAGTGTCCTGGGTTTGGGGTGGGGGGATCCTGTTAAACCCCAGACCAAGAATACTTCTCAACTAGGATTGAGGGCTGAATTTGAGCTTTTAAGCTGTGGTATGCAAGATGAAAGTGAATGTGCTAACTGTCATCAGGGGCGGCTGACCCCCCAGGATGTTTGGGGCAGTCCCCCCCCATGCGCCATGGGGGACCCCGCCGCTGCTTTTTAAAACAAACAAACAAAAAACATGCGTCCGCTTCTGACAGCAGCAGCAGCCTCTGACTTCAGAGGCTGCTGCTGCTGTCAGTGATCTCCCTTCCGGGACCCACTCTCAGAGCCACTCTGAAGGGCCCACTCTCAGAGCCACTCTGAAGGGACAAAAAGATTAAGCCCAAACAGCGTTTTCTATTGAAAGGGAGGCAGGGAACAATTTTTTTATTTTTTATTTTTACATTTTAAATTGCCCACATGTCCTGGCTCCGTGGAGGAGAGCAGGACACGTGGGCAATTAAAAAAAAAACCCGAAGGTTCGCCCGCCTGCAGCCCGGGACAACAGCGAACACGCTGGAGTCAGCAGGTAAGATGTCCCTCCCATGTCCTGTCCCCACCCTGCCTGCACCTTCTCCCCCTGCACCCCATCCCCATAGGCTTTTTCCCTCCCCACCAGCTGGAATGTGGTTTTTGTTCACTTGATGTCATGATGTGGAGTATTAAATGCTGTAAATGTGATGCTTCGAGCTTTTGAAATCCCAAGATGTAACTGACAGTCTGGCGATCTTAGGAAGTTAGGTGTGTTCACAATGCTGGAAATGGGGTGCTTTTGAGATCCTGAGCTGTACCTGTGAGTCTGGCGAGCTTAAGCTGTGCGTTCACAATGCTGGAAATGGTGTGCTTTTGAGATCCCAGATGTACCTGTGAGTCTGGTGATTCATGGGCCTTGAAATTCCCTCCCAACACACACACACACACACGCAGCAGAGGGCAAAAATACTCCTTCAGAAGGGACTTCTGAAGCAGGGATTGGGGTCCCTCCAACATACATGCAGCAAGTCCCTTCTTTCTGAAGCAGCATTCTTAACCTCTGCTGCGTGTGTGTGTGTGTCTTTGCTAAAACTGCTTGCAATTGAGGTTTAAGGTTATTTGCCTGCTTTTAAACCTGCCTAACCTAACTGAAATTGCTTGATTAAGTAATGTAATGTACATCCAACATTAACCCTTGGAACTCCTTGCTGCTGGGTTATGCCGCCCACCGTTGCCCTGGCTCCGCCCACCGTTGCCCTGGCTCTGCCCACCGATCCGCCAGCCTTACTGCCCCTCCAACCTCAACACCCACCAGCCGCCCCTGACTGTCACTCAACAGACAGTTAACGTTTAATAGGGCAGCATCCCTGAAACTGCAATAGAGAAGATGGAAGTATCCCTTGAAAAATGTAGCATATTTAATTGACTCAGGGTGGAAGATTAGGGTGAGCAGCTGACTTAAAAGGCAATTCTAGTTAACCAAGTTCGACTTAAGCAAATTCCACTGTAAATAAAAAAGATCTGCTGGTCAAGTGTGGGTCTCCCAAATTCTGAAGAATTGAGAGGATCTGGGAAGGGGAAATTTCTTATAAGGCCAGCTGGCCATTTGTTCTCAAATACAGTACAAACTAAAGCTGCTTAAATTGTTACAGGCCTGTTTTTGGATTGAAAAGCTTTCCAAGGAAGGAATCAAATAGCACCGTCAATGTGAGAAAACATTCCATGTGCTATGCACTTAAACATTTGAAACCTTGAGCTTTGTTTTTTGCTAGTGCTGTAACAATTCACATTTTGGATGGAGAAACTATTTGACAGATTTATGCAGGATGACACAGGCATAAACAGTTATGGAGAGAAAGGTACTTGGGTAAATACAGAAGGAAAAATGTACCTCTGTATTCATTGCATTGGTTTGAATGGAATTCCATGAGGAATGAGTTTGGCCTGTAATGTGGAGGGAGGGTACAAACTAATTTTGCTTTTTGGGAACAGAATTTTTTTTTAAAGTCTTGGAAACATGGACATAACTTGAACTACCAAAACCCCACTGTGCTCCACTGAAGGCTCATCTGTGTTGAATATACCACCTTTGAAATACTGTACTTTACAATCAAAACGCTACCTTAAATGGAATTTTTCTTGGGAACGTTTTACGCAGAATTACTGATAGTGCATATTTGCTAGAGAACAATATGGGGACTGAAAGAGCTCACTCATGTTAAAGTATCTTAATCTCTGGTACTTATTTCAAGATATTTGTCTTCACCAGAGTATGAATTAAAGAGTATTTCACAGCTTCAGTGGCTTTAATAAGGAAGAATTGTTGCTAGGAAGTGAACAAAAAATACTACACAATGTAAAAAAGAAAAAATGAACATAGACTATAAATACCGAAGTTAAGCCAAGGGCACAGTCTTCCATCCACTGAAGGCAATGGGTGTTTTCAGAAGGATGGGCTGCCACCTCTGGGTGACCGGTCCATCTAAACGTGCCCTGCCAGATGTGCAAATGGAGCAGGCTGCCCCTGCCCCAGGGCAGACTCACTGGTGGAGCTCTGGAAGATCCTGGAGCACCGCCAGCAGAGCCGGCCTTCTAGACCCAGGGCACTGGACCGAAGCAGAGCACCGGTCCTTCTAATAATTCATGGACCCACACTGCTGCTCCACTTACAGTCAACTGATGTCCCGAGCAACATGCCAGCTTCACGGTTTGGATCATGTTGTGACGGTGCACCACCATCGCTTCTGTTAACACCCAATGATGTAACATCCAAGAAGCCTGAAACACAGGGAGCTCTCTCTGGCCTATGGGGGGCCCACAGCAATTCAGGAGAGAGTTTCCTATACACGGGGCCCTTGAATAATCTAGAAACACAAACATATGTATAACATACAGGCCTGCAGGAGCTGCAATGCCAAGAGCCCTGGAGCCGGAAGGGGGTGCTCTGTTTAACTGATCATCAAAAATGAATTAGGGTAACATTTTCTTTTTTCTAATGAGCTGTGAGTCAGTGTCTGTCCATCAAACGGACCACATCACCATTTCGGCTAGAGCGCCAACTTCTCTGTACACCCCAGTTTTCCTCTCAGTATCTCAGTTTCCTCACAGCTTTGGAATTTTACTCCCAAATCTAGTGAAAAGTCAGGATGAGAATCACGTACTTGTTAAAAATCTGTGTGCACTGGTGAGGGGAATTCTCATTGATCATCCTTGGGTTAATGTGGATCTGAGTTTTCGACTGCAAAGTACCGGGCAGAATGCTTCCTGGGAAAGCAAACAGCCTTCCCTAAGACACAACCACGTTTCATTTGGATTGCATGCTTGTATACACAGCTTTTTGCCAAAACCATTTCTCAGCCCAGAAATGAAATGGTGCATCACAAATATCCAACCTGCTCACCATCCAGGAAAAAGAAGGAGATCATCAGCTGAAGTCAACATAGCTGAAGTAAAGTCAATAGAACTAGACCATGTGTGTATTGTAATAAAATAGCAAACCATGCAGCATTAGTTTGCTTTCTGGCTTAAGGCCTGCTTTTTAAGCCTTCTTTGGCTTCCTTCTGCATATCTCAGTACTGAGATACATAAACAGTACATCGTCTCTGTTGCTGTTTGTCATGAACAGCAGCTCAACCAGATCATGAGTACTTACAGGAATGGTGCCACAATTTCTGTTTCTGTTGCAGTCTCTATTAGGGAGTACAAGATGGGAGAGGCAAATTTTGTATTTCTGATTTCTATTGTGGTTTCAGTGCCAATTTTTCTGGTTTTATGGACAGGGTTATGTTTTGTCTCTCAAACGTTTGGGACCCACTACAGTTGGTTGGGACGCATGTGTGCATGTGTAACCCTTAAACCCTTGGAAGGGTGGTAAGGGTGGGTAGTTTAATTGGGTACCTCAGCTCCATCTGCATGGGCCGCTACACTCTAAGCTAAAAGACTTAGGTCTGGCTAGTAGTTTACAGATCTCTTCTCTTTTGGTTGTCCTTATAATTCAACTGAAGAAGCAGGATTCAGATCAGTTTTGCAACACAGATCAGAACCCTGCCACAAAAATAGAAGAACTGAAGTAATACAAAAGAACCATTTCTACACACAAAACCATAGTAAATTATAAAATAACTTATCAGTGTTAGAGTGTCTGTGTGAAAAGGGCCTATGAGCAGATAGATAGATAGATAGATTAGATAGATAGCATATGTATATTTACTAGGCACGGGAAAACTGGTAAATCCGGAATCCGATAATGCCGGTACCGGGCGTACTGGCATTATCGGATTCGACCCGGTAAATCCGGTCCGGTTACCGGATTCCGGGTACCGGATTTTTTAC
>QEPC01000373.1:614500-625037 GCA_003113815.1 Sphenodon punctatus
CTCAAAAAATTCCAACAGGTTAATGAGGCATGACTTATCTTTACTAAATCCATGTTGACCCTTCCCCATTAAGCCATGTTTGTCAACATGCTCTGTAATTCTGTCCTTAATTATGGTTTATTGGTTTCCACCATTTTGCCCGGCGCTGATGTCATCTGAGTCATCCTTGATTAAGGGTGGTACAATCGCCACTTCCGTCATGGAATGTGGGACAGTGGGTAGCAATTATGTGCTCAATGGTCGTGAAAGCTCAAATGCTGCCTCTGGTTTATGGCTGAAGTCCTCTTTTTTCTTTTAAAAAAAGAAAAGCAGCTAAAAAAGTCAAGTCATTTGTCTACGGTAATGCAATGAGTCAGCAGGTCTTGGCTTTTGGTCCTACACTTGGAATTTTTAATATGACTAATGTTGGAAAGTGAGATCATACAAGACATGTATAATCGATAGCCCCTGCTAAGTTGTAGTTTCTGGGTGAACTCACATGAATAAGTGTTCATCAGGATGAGTGAATTGCACAGGATAGCCCAATGAGACTTTGGGTGTTTTTAAATGAGATAGGCAGATGAGGGGGTCTGTGATCAGTGCGAGGGGAGAGTGTGTGGGCACCATGCATGGGAGAGTGAGTCACATGAGTGGCCCCATGCACAACCACCCTTCCCACACACTGCCCATCCCACCCATGCACGGGGCACCCTGTCTTTTTGCCAAAAGCCCCATGCATTGGGGGGGGGGAGAGAGATGCATGAGGGATAGGTTGCCACTGGAGTGCACACTGCCTCCTGCCAATGAGACGGGCCCCACATAGAGACAAGAAGTTTTGCATGGGGCCATCTTGTTTAAAAACACTCTTGGTGGGATTATATACCCTTCAACATTAAACAGAAAGAAATAGGTAAGCTTCATGCCACCCCTAATCTGCATAGATTTGCATGGATTTATGAAAATTATATTCTCGGATAGGTTCATTGACTTTAGCTCTTGCAGATTGAATCAGTGGATGTTAACAGAAATGACAGCGGAGCACCACTATCACAACCCAATCCTTTGTCAACACAGACCCAAACAGGTCAAGCTGACTAACAATTGTGCCAATGGCTGGGCCACCAGGGAGGGCTTGCCCCACCCCTGCCCTGTGCCGAGCACCCCGCCCCCTGCCATAACATACAGCCATGATGGACCCGATCCAGACTGGGTTATGGCAGGCCATAACAAAAGTTTAAGCCCACTTGGCCCACTTTGGCTCAATCGGGCAGATGGTAGCCTGAACTGTGAGCATGGAGGTTTCCAGGATCGCAACCTGGGCTGGGTGCTGATATTCCCGGAAGCAATCCTGGGCGAACATCTGGTGGCACACCAACAGCCATGCCGGTGGCTTGTGGGGCAAAGTGGGCCAAAGCGGGAAAAAGTGGGCCACTGTCACATTTGTTAACACCCAGTGACATTCTGTTTCAGCACACTAAATAATCATCTCTCTCAAATACACTCATGCCCCCCCTACCTTTTTTAATTTTCATGTTAATCCCAGGCACACAGCTTCCTCCTGGTTGGTGTTCTCTTTCTGTGGGTGAAAACAGACATGACAGTAGCCTAAGTTAGCTCTCTTTGGTCCAGGAGTCACCTGCATGTTTGTTCCATCCCTGCCAGATGTTGCCTGTGTCTGCTCCAGGGCGGGTTGCCAACTGCTGCAGGATGCATCCTCTGGAAAATGTTGGAAACACATCCTGGACCAATGCCCACCCATCAGGGCCAATCCAGGCCAACATGGGCCCACATGTCTGGTAGACCTTCCCTGCCCCGCACAGAATTTTTCAGAGGATGCATCCTGCAGTTGATCAGGAGGCCTGGGAGGAGCATGCTCATCCTGGCACTGAACAGCTGATCGGGGGGCTGGTAGAACATGCTCACCCTAGATCCACTATTCAGTGGGGTACTCTCCTTTAGGCCCCCTGATCAGCTGTCCGGTCCATTCACCCTGCCACCAAACAGTTGATCAAGGGCCCCAGCAGCACCTCCCATCAGCTGTTTGGCGGAAGCGCTTCCCGAGGCCCGATGCTGCTGTGTCACATTGGCCTCAGAGTCCTGTCCCATGTCCTCAGGCCACCCTAGGTGTGGAGGGACCTGTGCTGGAAGCCCCCATGCCTGAATTAAGGGTTGAGGGCTGCTTGTGTGAACAGCCCTCTCTGTCAAACTGAGGAGTGGCGGCTGCAGTGCTTTGCCGCATGCTGGGGCAGGAAGCTGTCTCATCGCCAGCACGTTAGTTTTTTCAGTCTTTGATAGCGATGCCTATACCAAGCTTGTTAAAGTGAGGAAAGGTACCGCAGATTCTCCTCTCACCTCACCCACCCACCAGCAACAAATAACAATTACAGCAGCCTATTAATCCAGGCTGGAAGTCGCAGCTCTTTCTCCATCTGGAGTAATGAGATGCTAATGACTTCCTTTGTCTGCTGTTCTGAACCCAGCACAAAGTGTAAACTGCTGGGAAGGTTGTACAAGGTAAGAAAACCCATTTGTACTGGGCAAAAAGAGGAAAGCACTCCAACTACTGTTAGAGGGATTTATTGAAAGGTATTTCATTGTTGTCTTATTAATCTACCAGCTAAACTGTGCAAAGCACTCAGGAGTTTGTGAGGGAAGGCTTGCAAGTGCTTAACCCTGGCAATTAAATTCAAAAGTGGGGTAGGGACAGAGTTCCAGGAAATGTTCCCAGTAGGAGTGTACACCCTGAAATGTGAAAGTCTATGGCCCTTTTTAAATGGGCCACAACGGCCAGAGAGATGGGTGTGTGCACAGCAGCATGGGCGGTGTGGGGCCGGTGTACACAGGCGCTCTGATTCCCCCCATATTCCCACACATGGAGCAATCGCCGTTTTGGCTAATTGCTCCATGCGTTGGAGGTGGGTGGGCATGTGTGTTTCGCAGGAGCATGCACACACACACACACGCCCCGACAGTCACACAAGTGGCACCCACTCATGTCCATGCAGTGGACCTGTGAGGGCATGAGTGGGTGCATCTCATGTAAAAAGGGCCTAAGAAGAGGTGGCTATTGCCCATTTCAAGGTTGCAAACATAAGCCAGAAAAAAACTGGATTTTTATTTGCCTTTTGTTAATGACTTTCCTGCCCAACCCCTGCGCTGGTCGTCATGTAGATTAAATCACAAGAGCTCCTGTTTTATATTCAGCTGTACAGGGGCACGGTGATGCAGTGGTTGGATTTCTAGCTGGAGACAAGGTTTCTTTCCCTGCTCTGACAAGCTCCGGGATGAGGGGCATGGATTTTGGTTTCTGGGATAGGCTTGGGCCCCAGCAATTAATTTTTTACAGGTTAAGCACTGAATACACCATGCTACAGTAGCGTGTATTACTATTAACAGTTACTTTCTGTGCTTGTGCTAGCAAGGCAGCATTTGCGGCCCAAATGAAGCCTATAGACACTGCTTAATCCACAATTACACCATCAAAAACATCACTAACTACACACAACTTCCTGTATATTGAGGTGAAAATCCAGGAAATCTCCAAACTGTTGATTCTTGAAACACGTCAATTAACAGTGAGACCAAATGGCTATGGTATAGTCTTAATGGGGACCAAAAGGAATAAAACCACCTCCACAAGTAGGCAATAAATGGGTACAGCCACACAATACACCTACTGCTCCTTGGGCAGCCTTACCCCACACCAGGCAGTGTAACCACATGATGCAGTGTATTGTGTGCCCAGTGGCTGCCAGATGTTCCCCCCTGCTGCAGGGCAGGGGTGGGCAGCTTGGAAAAAAGCCAGGGACATAGCACGTAGCAGACTTACCCAAATGGGGTAAGGCTGCCCAACGCATGGTAGCGCACTGCCATTCATGTGCCTGGTCCCCGTCTGACCAGCCGCCCAGCAAGATCCACTGCATGGCTTCGAGCAGCAGGTGCTTTCTTCAGTCCTGTGCGGCCACAACATGGCTGGGGGTGGGATAGTGGGCGAGCCTGGGGAGAGGGGTGGGACAGGCCTGGGAAGTCACTCATGTGACTAGCATCTTGACCCACCCCAGAGCATGGCAAAATGTCCGATAGCAGCCTGCCCAGCTTCCCCACAGGGGAACCGACCATCTGCCACTCTCCCCTGCTCCCTGTGCTGGTCCCAAAGTATGGCAGTGGTGAATAGGGCTGTAGCGGAATGTCGCAGCTGTAACTATTTCCGCCGGAAACAGCATTTCCGCAATTAGTGGTACGGCATGGCAGAGGCTTTCATTCCGCTAGTTTAATTCCGCTACTTCCGCAGTTCCGCTAATTTCATTCCGCTACTTCCACAGGCTTCGCAAAATAGTGGAAACATGACATTTTCACTACTTCTGCCATTCTGCCAGCGCCACAAAATAGCGGAACAGCAGTTTTACAACAGCTTCTGCAATTTTTCCGCAATTCTGCAATTTGCAGAATGCCGGCGGAATTAGCAGAATGTCTACAGAAAAGCCGCGGTGTGGCGCGGGCAATTCTGAAATGGCGGAATGGAATCACGGCGCAGTAACAGCTGCTGCCACATCAGCCCTAGTAGCGAATGCCCACCAGGGGATCAGGTCCACCGCAGCTCACGTGGATGCACCCAATGTGTGCCCACTGCTTTCTGTATGGGATGGGGCTGGTCTGTGCCCTCCTGGGAGCAGACTAGACCCATCTGCAGCCATTCAGTGCAGGGGGTTCCTTGTTCCCTGCTTAACAGCTGGAGCAGGGAACCCGTCACACACACCCAGGGTTCTCTGAATCCTGTCTAACAGCTGATCAGTGTGGAACAAGGAATCCCGGCACATGGCTGTTTATGCAAGGAGTGCACAGATGTCTTCCCTCTTAGGCAGAAAACAGAGAACCCGCCATTTGGGAAGGCTGAGCCCCTTCCCCAACTCTGAATTCCTAACTGGAGGGAATTGTCTAGGGAGGGCGCAATTAATTTTTGTTGTTTTAATTACAAAAACCAAGGAAGGCCTCAATCACAACAGGGCACAGACCAGCCCCTTCATTTTAGGAGTTAAATTACAAAAACGGATGACAACGGTGATGAAAATGAACAAAAAAGCATCCATTTTCATTATAAAAAAAAAACGAAATTACTATGCATGTGCAAAATGTCCACTATGGTTATTCTGCACATGTGCGCCCTTTCCCAAAATTGCACCAGCGGCATCACCACCATTTTGGTAAAAGACAGCCAGTCTGTACATGTGCAGTGGCCATTTGCACATGCACATGCACAGACCAGCTGCCCTTTTCCAAAATGGCGTTGATGCTGCCAGCAACATTTTGGAAAAGGGCTGTGTATCCGGCAACCATTTTGGACATACACAGTGATTTTTCAAAAAAAATTGTTTCATTATTACTTTTAATAAAATAAAAACAAAAAAACAAAAAAATGATAAGGGTCATTTACAAAAAAACAAACAAACGAAGGGGGGTTTGTAAATGAAAACAAAGTCTAAAATGAAAATGAATGATGTGCCTGCTGCCCTAGAATTGCTTCTGTCTGCCTGCACTGTAGTCAGCGGTCTCCATCTCAACTTCTGTTGGTGAGTACGCTGTGCGGCAGGAAAGCATGCACATACTGTCACTGGCAGAAATTGGTCCAAGAAGTGATCCCATTGAACTACTTTGTCTCCATTTCATTCATTTGGGACCAACACAGCAACCATGTTCTTTCTAGACTTTTGGCTATTTTTACTTTGATTAGTTGGACTTTAGTTTGTGTCAGGTACCGAGTTTGAATGGGTACTGGTGGTTGGTGGCTTACCAGTTCCACCGCCACTCCTGGACTTGGACCATTGCTGTTCCCCCTTTTAAGCCCCCTGGTTGGTAGCAGTAGGCAGGGTGGAGCAATGCATTCATTTCCACTTCCAGGCCCCATCTTAGCCTATTGACCCTCTTGTTGTTCCTCTACTTTGCCCTGCCCTTGTTTTCCCATGTCTTTATCAGAGACTGACTCCTTGCCTCAACTGCTGGCTCCAGCTCTTGACCCCTGACTGGGTTGTGTTTTGATTCTGATATCTAGTCCTAATTGCCAACCTCTAGCCCTGGATCAGACTCCTTGTTTCAGTCCCGATCCAGACCCTGTGTCCCAACCCAGCCTGTCCAGTTAGTGCCAGATGCCCCAGCACTCCGATCTCTTTCAGCTTGATTACTTCAACTTTGGTTAGATTTGTCAGATTTGATTAAATTATTTTTTTGGTTTGTTGTTTTTATCCATTTCAAATTACTGAATCATTTTAACAGAATAACCAGATTACCAAGTAACTGAACAACTAAATTACAAAATACGCATAAGCAACTGACATGGTTATTTGTTAATTGGTAACAAATACCTAATAAGCAAACAACAAATAACAGGGTATTGAATAAACAAATACCAAATAACTAAATACCAAGCTAGAATAGCTGAATGAAAATAACCAGATACCACATCATAAATAATTGTAATACCAAATCTCAGCTAATCCAAATACCAGATTACCAAACAACAAATAACATTTCTTGCAGATTTCCCATGTGAACTTTTTTAAACGTTTTTTAAAAAAATTGATTGTTAACAACAATGTGTGTTTTCAGACGTTACGCGGTGCCGATTGACCACAGTGTATTCCCAGCAGTAGTGAGCTGTCCAACCACCCCCCTTGGTTCAGGAAGGCCCCGAACAGATGTGACGGGACCGGGACCACGGCAGGGAATTGGACAGACAGACCATGGCCCAGGGCAGTGCAACAGACGTGACGTCGATTCCAGGCCATGGTCAAAACACCCAGAAGGCACCGGGGAGGGGCGGGAGGCAGACATGGCCGGCTGAGGGCAAATGAAGCCAAAAGCGCCAAAAGGGAATGCCCACACAAGGGAAACAGGAAGGGAGGGGGAAGAGGGAGAAGAGCCACAGAGGCAGCACACACAGCAGACACAGAGACGAGGTCACAGTGGAGCACACAGCACAAACACACGTCCGGGCGCATACACACCCACATGGGAAAGGCAGGGAAGGGGGGACACAGCGGGACGGGCAAAACACAAATGGCACAATGGGCAAAGGGGGGAGGGAGGGGACAGGGAGAAGGGGAGGACCCAGCCCAGGGGCAGGGCAGGACCGGCATCCAGAACCCCCACAACAGCACAGCCTGCACGGGCACCCCCACAGCTACACAGGCAGTCCCGGAAGGGGAAGAGCACAGGCACAGGGGGAGGTCACACAGAATAGGGAGAGGCCTGGGAATGGACCAGGAGGCTGTCAGGGACGCCATGCACCAGCGAGGGTGCGATGGATGGGATGGAGGCGAGCCGGAGCCAAAGACCAGAGCAGTCAGTCCTACACACACACACACACAGAGGAGGGTGGGAGGTGCATTCCAGGGGCCCCAGAACCCCATGTCACAGAGGTACCCAGGGGGGTGGGAGGGTCATGGACACAGGAGGCATCGAGGCCGAACTATGAAGGACAGCAGCACCTGGGGCACTGGGAGTCGGCTTGGAGATCAGGATACAGCCACAGGAGAAGGCAGCCATGCAGGGGAACACCAGTTGCAGAGGCAGACAGGGGGGGCCATGGAGGGGGCCCAGAGCCACAGGCAGGGGCAGTGGAACCCCAGGAACCAGCCAGCACAGCAGCGAGCCAGGGACAGCAGGGAGGGAGTGTGCAGCGACTCACGGCGTCGGGGCGGAGGTGATAGCCCACAGCGGAGCCAGCATCCAGAGCCTGGAAGGCACAGGGGGCCTCACAGCCAGCTGCAGGGGGCCATGAAGGGGCCCAGGGCCATGTGACCCACCAGGTGCAGGAAGTGGGGCCACTGGAGTATGCCCCGATGGTATCCTAGCACAGACATGTGGTGAGCGACCAGGTAGTAAGCCTCAAAGGGATCCTGCATGTTGAGCCCCACCTGCACATCGGATCAGGACCCACCTGCCAGCACCACCAGATATGCCCCAGTGGGTTCAGACAAGCCACAGCCAGCAGCTGGGGGCCATAGAAGGTGACCGAGCTCCAACAGCCGGTGATAGACCATCCCACATGACCACTGGTACCCATGGGTCCCGTGAACACAGCCAAAGAAGGACATGGCCAGGGCCCCTCCACCAGAGAGGCCATGTAGGTGGACAGGCTGCACACAGAGAGAGCAGACATGGTCTCCACCCCTGACCACCCCATATGCGAGCACCTCATCTCCGGGATGCACCCATCGGGAAAGGGACACAGGCCCAGCATCTCTGCATGCAGCCGGCAATCTCAGGCACTCACCTCATAGCCAAAGTAGTGCAGCCCAGAGCTCAGACTTGCATAGGCACCAGAGAGGCTGTCTGGGCATCTCAGGAGCAATTGTACAGCCAGGGAATGCCACTGGTCACACAAGGCCATGGTTTGCCACTGGTCACACAGGGCCCCATAGAAGGTCCAACTATGGGGGGCGCCAGGGGTGGTGGGGCCTGCGAGCCCTGGGGAAGTGCTGCCAGCCATGGTCCAGCAAGCAACGGAGACTAACAACAATGAAAGGGGGCCCCCACAAGCCCTGGAGGGATGGGAGGGGAAGCAGGGGAGCTCCAAGGCCAAGCGATAAGGCCACATGCTGCAACATGGCAGGACAAATGAGCGAGGCATGGGGTGTGGACCCAGTCCAGCTGCTAGAACCAAGCACACGCACAGGGCAGCTGACACACTAATCAGGGCAGCGAGGACAACAGGCAGCCAACACAGAGAGGTGAGAGGTGATGACAGCAGGAATGCAGCTGCTGTATGCACGCCCGGGCACAGGCTGGACCATGTGCAAGGCCCCGTGAATGGACCACAGGTGTGCACATTGGGGCGCCTGCTGCCTCCCCGCCCTGCTTGCCCTGCAGGAACTGGACCAACTGGCTGGGAGGGCGGTCAGGGAGACTCGCCCCCCCCACCCCCCGGTCGCCAAGGCATGACCAGGGGGTGGGGTGACACAAGGCGCAGCCTATAATGGGTGTGGCTCCAACCCACCCAGGGCACAGATCACCATGGAGCTGGGATGTCTGGGCGCATGCGGGATGCACCTAGCCGCCTGCGCAGAGTGGTACCACTCACACACGGACCTCCTGAGTATCCAGACCACAAAGGTGCACCTGGGTGCCCGCCTGTGGATGTGTATGGCCAGGAGTGCAGCTAGAGCCTAGAGAGCCCACCACAGGCACAGGCACTCCCTGGCCCAGCTCAGGGCCCTGCGGGTGTGCGGGGCTGCCCGACTGGGAGCACTCTGGGCAGAGTGCGGGCTGCTGCACTCCGCAAGGTGGCCAGCTGGCTCCAGTGGTGGAGGGAGACCATGGAGCGTGCAGCCCTGCTTGCTATGCCCATTGACCGGCGGGTATGGGTCATGGAGCGGGCTCAGGGGTGGTGGTCAAGGGTGCTGGCACAGTGGGATGAGGCCACCTGGAGAGCGCACTTTTGGATGGACAGGCACAGCCTCCTGCGACTCACAGAGCTGTTAACACCCTGGCTGAAGTGGCAGCACACTCCCATATGGGCCCCCATTCCCATGGTCCAGCGGGTGGCCATCGGGGTCTGGGCCCTAGCAACACCTGACTCCTGCCGGTCCATCTTGCAGCACTTCAGTGTCGGGGTGAGCACCATCTCCAGGATCCTGCGGGATGTCTGCAAGGCAGTGGAGGGTGTGCTCCTGAACCGAGTGATCCAGCTGGTGGACCAGGAGACAGTGATGGCCGGCTTCATAACTGGCAGGTTCCCCAACTGCATGGGCACCGTGGACATCACCCACATCGAGATCCTCTGCCCATCCAATGGGGAGGCCGTGGAATACATCAATAGACACGGGTACCACTCCCTGCAGCTGCAGGCGGTCGTGGTCCACCAGGGGAAACTCATAGACATTTACACGGGCCACTCCAGGCGCAGCCATGATGCCCCGATCATGACCATCTCTCCCTTCTATGCCTGGATGTACCATGGGGACTTCGCGGAAATGGGGATGACCCGGATCAAGGGGATGCTGATGCCCCCCTGCATCCTGGGGGACCTGGCCTATCCACTCACCCAATGGCTGATGAAGGCATACCTGGATGCCAGGAACCCGGTGGAGATGCTCTACAATACCCGCCTGTGTGCAAGCAGGACCGTGGTCGAGAGGGCCTTCGGGGCCCTCAAGCAACGCTGGAGGTGCCTCGTGGGCCAGCTGGACTACACGGTGGAAACCTCGGCCCTGGTGATCGGAGCCTGCTGTGTGCTGCACAATGTGTGCGAGACCAATGGGACTGCCATCAACTACCCCGTGCCCAGGTGCCCTCCCGGCCCTGTGCCTCTCTATGTGAACGCAGAGAATCCCCAGGAGTACCAATACGCAAAGCACATCTGTACTGCCCTGGCCAGGCAGATCAGCTGGGAGGCCGAGGCGTGAGGGCACACACACCCATCTCCATCGCCCTGGGGCCCCCAGCAGCACTCTGGGTGCGCCCCTCAACAGCCACCCGCCCCCAACCCTGGGACTATGAACAGAACCACGGAAGGACTGTGGTGCCTGTACATTTATTGTGGCCATCACCTACAGGTGCCCCC
>QEPC01000373.1:626926-643024 GCA_003113815.1 Sphenodon punctatus
TCTCCTCTGGAGGCTCAGCCTCCCAGGCCCATTTCCATGTCTGTGGGTCGTAAGGGAGAGTGGGGTTGGTTGTCGGGTTGCCTCAGCCCCATCGCCCTCCCCCTTGCCCCAACCTCCCAGCCCACCCACCCCCCTTGCTGCCCCTGTACCGCTTTCCCCCCCTCTTTGCTCCGCTTACCCGTTTCCAGGGTGCCTCATCCCCCGGGCCGGTTGCCTGCACTGGAGCAACCTGTCCCTGCTGCTGCTGCTGCTGCTCTCCCCCCACCGCCTCCATGCGCAGCATGACCACCTCTTCCACCTGCGCCTCCTCCTCCCACCTTCTCCTACCTTGCTCTCTCACCCTCCACTCTCCTCTCCCTTCCGCCTCGCTCCATCCCGCCACCTCCCCCTACTGCTGTGTGCCCTTTAAATCTCCCTCCCCAGCCTGTGCTGTTGCTCGTTGCCTGGCAGCAACGCTGCGTGCTTTGTCCCCGGCTGGGAATCATTTTGATTGATTCTGGCCGGTGGTTGCCATTCAGTCGTTACGTTTTGTTGTTTTCTGGTGGGAATTGCTTTGACCATGCTTTCAGAGATGGTCCGGGCTGGACTTCCGGAAGGGTGGTTTATATTGTCCCCTACTGGTGATTGTCTGTGGTGAACATCTGGTGCCCGCCGAACAGACATTCAGGGCCCTTTGGCCCCGCCGCGGAGTTGAGTGTGGTTCACTGTGGTTGACTGTGATCTTGTAACATCTGAAAACACCTAATTTTTTCAGGGGAGGATGGGATGGCAGGGTAGGGAGGGAGAATGTTGGGGGGTAGTTTTAAATTATTTATATTGTTGTTTTATGCATTTTATTATTGTTTTAGTTGTTGTGAGCCGCCTCGAGATGCCGTACACATGAGGGGGCGGCTAATAAATGTAAAGAAATAAAAATAAAAATAAATAAATGTTTCCATAGCAGATTCCATTCTTCTACATTGGTATAAGAAGTCTTCCTTTTGATTTTACAGTAACTTTGTTCAGTTATTTATAGCCAAAAATATTTATAAAGTTTGACATTATCTTAGCTCCTGATTGTTGCAACAATTGCTACTGCCAAACACCATCCATTTTATTTTCAAAACCCCCCACACACACACACACACACATACACACACCTTGTTTTCTATGTGAGAGGATAAATAAAATAAAATAAATAAAAAAGAGAGAATCTCTTCCTAAGTCATTTCCTTATTACAAACTTTTATCGTGTAAGTAATGTACTTTACTTTCAGTGTTGCACTTACTTTGCAATAAATTCCAAATAGGAGACCATTGCAAGTGAAGACACAACATTTTAAACTTGTGTTTCCATGTTGGAAAGAAATGGACTGAATGCAGCCTTCAGTGTGAATATTCACAAGAGTTTTTATGTAAAATGTCCAATGCAAAACAATCTAAACACCTGGCGAAAGGTGCAGTGTGCCCTGTCTGTAAAGGACAGCGCACATAATATACTTGTTTGGGTAAACCCAGCATTCATAAATAACATCCTAGTTGGTGGAATGTGTTAAATCCACATAATACCTATGTATTATGCAAATATATTAAACCTTTGAAGGTGCCTGTGTTAGGCAAAACAAAGCAAATTGCATAGCTTTATTGTACAAGAATACAGTGCACCAAATTCCTGAAACCCCTTGTACAAGGCACAATGTGTTACCCTTTAAAAAAAAAAAAAAAAATTATTATTAGTGGGAAAATGACTCCTTTGTCATTTTAGCAGGGATTTTAGGGCCATAATTTCCTTCAAGGGAACCCGATTCTGCTAACAGCCATATATTACTTTGACAGTAAGTCAGTTGGCATAAGCCTTCATTGTGTATGTCTTTTGTTTATATAATCCTTCCTAACATTAACAAGGTGTTTACTGTTCAACAAACATATTTTATTTTAACAGCCAACAGTAAAACTGTCTGATAAAGTTTGATTTAGAAAGCAAAAGAAAGCAAGTTCTCATTTTGCCCAAATAAATGGGTGCTATAGACAGCTGTTTGGAGTACCTAATCCCCCGACCTCTTACACTAAAGCAACTCTTGCTATTGAATGAGTGAGAGAGAAAGAGATAGAGAGCAGGCTCAGCTGTTCAGGATGTGCTCCATTACAACTGTAATCTATAGGACTGCCCTATTCTGAAAGCATTACTCACATTCAGCTGCAATGAAGCAAGTACTTGTCTGACAGATGCCCCACAGACTGACAGCTGACACCATAGTCTGTGTTCCGTAGCTTTTTCACTAAACACGTTCTGCAGTCTAGAGAGATGGGGGCCAAAGTGTCTCCCCTCACTAGCTCCTTTTACTTAGAAACTAAAACCTGATGCCATTTGTGTATGATTCCCAGGGAGTTAACTAACTGGCTCCAAGTAGAAAAGTTCCGATTTCAGAGAAATAGCTTAACAGTCACTCCTGCTCAAACACCTCTGAAAACAAACAGCATTTTTCTGATTTATTGGGGGGGGTGGGGGGGAAGCAAATAAATTATTGCAAAAGGCATTTTTACTTTCAGTTGTATGGATGACTTTATAACAAAGAAATTTGCCAAAGCAACCCACTTTTTAAAGTGTGGTGTTATAAAAACTTGCTTTGTGAGGAAGGGGTGAGCAGCAGGGGGGAATACTTGGTTTATCACATTTTTAAAAATAGTTTGAGGTTAGTGTATATAAAAAATGACCAAGAAATTCAAATTCAAGGGAGGCCATGATAATCAAGAGAGGTGGGGGATCTTATCCCTCTTGCAGGCCGCTTTGAAAATCAGTACAAGCTCCATGGGCCAGAGAAGAGGTGGGTCTGGGGATGTGTACTCAGGATGAAGGAAGGAAGGAGAGGCTCCAGATCGTGGATCTGTGCCATGGATCCATCCTCTAGCCTTGAGCTCATGCTCTCATCTCCCTTCCGTTCCCCTGAGCTTCCTCTGTCAGTGACTGAGGGTAAGAATAGAATCCAGACAGGGTTGCCACCTCAAGTGGGTTTGATCCTAACACTCCCATTTTGGCCTATGGAGATTTGGGGATCAAAAAGGGATGAGAGATAGCAACCCTTGATCCACAGGCCAGCTCCAAGAATTGTAAGGAGCCAAATAAGAAACAGCTGCAACAAACTGGATTTGGCCCATGTGGGGTCAGAGGCTCCCAAACCCTGGATACAATGATCAGCTAATTAAGCTTCACATGGACATTGTAAGCAGCAAACATTATTGCCCCTTTGCAAGCCAATATGGATGCAACAGGGCCCCTTTTTAAGAATGGGGCAGGACCTAGGAGCGGGCAGGAGCCGCCTGTTCATTTCCCCAGCCAGGGTTGCTAGGCAGCCCTGGCTGGTTAGACGTGAAAAGGGGAAGCTGGTGAGTGGAGCGCCGCCCAAGGAGGGGGGAAGCTCCAATCTGCTGCATGCTCCCGCCTCAGTTCCAGGAAGGAGCCCTGAGGAGCAATAGCAAGATGCTCCTAGGCTTCCAGTGCGGCCTAGCTGCTGCACAGAGATCGGGAAGCCAGTCGTTGATGGACGCTGCTGCAGGGGGTTAGTAGAACCCAACCCTCACACATAGGCTGAGCATGGCACAGTCCAAGAAGCAGCCGGCCACCAAGGGGCCGAGGTTCTGGCAAGGGAACCGGCCAGCAGCCCATCCAGCACCACATGCAGTGCCCCCACCCCCCAGCTCCCCTGGTGGGACTCCTGGAGCCTCTGACTCCATGGCTGACAGCTCCCCTGGACCTGGTCAGGCCCACGGTGCCCCTGGCCCCGCAGCTGGTGGCTCTCCTGGGTGGGGCCACACCCACTCCTCGCCGCAGCAGCTGGTGGGGCTAGGGCCCCTGGCACAAGCTCAGGACAGGGCTGTGGGTGACCCTGTCCTTGCAGGATAGGTTGGCAGGCTGTAAGGCCCTTCTTCGGGGCATGCCTGCCGTGAGCGGGGGAGCGGGCCATCCAATGACGGCACCTTTTATCCCACCAGCCCCCCTGCTCCCTCTGCCCCTGGGGGACACACACACCCGGGCTTACTCAAGTCCCTCTCCCTTGAAGGGGGGTGGTAGGGTCACCCCCCCAGCCAGATATATTGAGGAGTTGATGGCACCAAGGTGCCAGAGGGTGGACCCCCTTCGGACTGCCCCCCTCCCGTGGCAGCCCCTCCCAGGGCAGGGACTTCCACCCAACAATGGGGTGAGTAAGTGAACGCCCCTCTGGCACCGCTCCCTCTACCCGCTCCGCTGCCCTCAGCTCCCCAGCTGACACTGCCCCAGGCCACCCAACCCCTAGTTTCCCTGCTGGGATCACTACCCCAGGTGGGGGCAGGGGCAGGCCTCGGGTGGGGTCTGGAAGCCTCTCAAGGGGCTGGGGCTGGATGGGGGGAACCCCCCCAAGTTTTCCCCGACCACAGGTATGAGCAGCCATACCAGGAACAGGTGGGCAACAGGGACTCCAAGATCATGAGGATGACGACCTGTGGCAGAAGGTTGAGGCATTGGAGCAGGCGATCCAAGTGATGACGGAATAACCGGCCAACTACCCACAAGCAGTTGGAGTGCCAGGTACAGCCAGGATGGGCATCCCCCACAGAATGGGGAACGGGGCGGTGTAGGGAGGCCTGCAACCTGGAATAGCCAGAGCACTCGGCGGCTCAGGGACTGGCCTAATACCAAGTCCCAGGCACAGGGCCCTACCCCCCATCTAGCATGATAGAGATGGGGGAGCTGCACCAACAGGGAATGCCAGCGAGCCAACCACCCATCTCCTATGGTGGAATGGGACATGGGTGCCGGTGGCTCGCCCCCCCCCCACTCTCAACCCCAGTTACAGCGGCCACCACAAACCCCCTGCTACCAGCAGGGCAGGCCCTCCAGGTATGGTCCCCTATCATCCCCCAGTGGGTGCAAGTCCAGCCGCAGTGGGCAGTGCTAGGACAACGGGCCCCCTTGGGGGCAGGGTATTCCAATGTGTCAGCACCCATCAGGACACATCTTCTCCCGGCTACCCGGGAACAGATATGGAGGGACAAATTTCTTGACTTATTCACCCTTCTATTTAGTGACCCCATACAGCCTGCCCTAAAGCAAAACCATGGGCCAAAGAGAAGATCACCGCAGGGGGCCCCGATAAGGGCAGTCAAGGTGGTCAGGGACAAGGTGGCTTCTCAAAGAGCTCCAACCCCAATTAAGGTCAAGGAACTGGAGAGAGCCCTCCAGGACCACCCCGATCAGGACGAGGTTCAATACATAGTAGAAGGTTTCCAGCAGGGATTTAGGATTCCAGCAGGGGACATGCAACAGCACCACATGGCCCCCAACCTGAAATCTGTTATGGGACTTGAGCACACTGTCTGTACAAAGTTGGCCAAAGAAGGAGTAGATGGCCAGGTGGCTGGCCCATTCCCAGCCCCCCCCTTTCCCGAATATGGTGGTCTCTCCACTGGGGGTGGTCCCAACAAAGGCCCCAGGGGAATTACACCTCATACATCATCTTTCTTACCACTGGGGGTGGGGGCGGTAAATGACGCCATACCCAGGGAGCTCATGTCAATTCACAATGCATCTTTCGACTCTGCGGTAACGCTGGTAAAGCATTATGGCTGTGGTGCCCTGCTGGCCAAATGTGATATCAAATCAGCCTTTTGCTTTCTCCAGTTCACCCAGACAGCTTCCCTCTCCTGGGCTTCCATTTTCATAGGACATGGGGTGCTCGATCTCTTGTTCAGCGTTCGAACGATTCAATTCTTTGATTGAGTGAGTGGTCCAGCAGCACTCAACTGCAGGAGACATCACCAAATATTTGGATGACTTCCTGTTCATCGGCTGAGCCAGCACCAGGGAATGCAGTGGACTGATGGAGACCTTCAAACGGGTGGCTGATAGGCTGGGTATCCCCTTGGCCCAAGAAAAAATGGAGGGGCTGGCCACTGTCCTCCAGTACTTGGGAATAGAGCTGGACACAGTGGAGGGTGTGTCCCATCTCCTGGGGGATAAGTTGGCCACCATGCAGGACAAGATTAGCAAGTGCAAGTCGTCCCACAAAGTCATGGTGCAGCAGCTGCAGTCCCTTATTGGGAACCTCAGTTTTGCCTGCCAGGTTGTTGTCCCAGGATGAGCATTCTGGTACCACCTCTATGTGAAGCTGTTGGTCGATCCACAGCCCCACCACCACATACGAGTTACAAGGGACATGAAGGAAAACCTAGGGACATGGGCCTTCTTCCTGAAGAATTTTAATGGGGTCAGCATCTGGAGAGAGCATCTCCTGGTGGAGGTCGAGCTCCAGGTCCACTCTGATGCAGCTGGTGCCCTGGGTTTCGGGATGTTTTTTAGGGACAGATGGTGTGTGGCCCCTTGGTCACCTGAGTGGGAAGAGGCGGGGGTGACCAGGGACCTTATGTTCTTGAAACTGTTCCCCATTGTGATGGTGGTCCACTTGTGGCCAGCCAAGTTTGCCAGCCAAGTGGTGCTCTTCTGGTGTGATAACCAGTTGGTGGTCCACATCATTAACGCAATGTCATCTAGATTGCCCAGGGTCATGAAGCTAGTTAGGGCATTTGTGCTGACCTGTCTGCGCTACAACATATTATTCCAGGCTAAGCATATGCCAGGTGTGGATAACAGTGTGGCCAATGCCCTCTCTCACTTCCAGATGGAACGGTTGTGGTCGCTCGCACCTGGAGCCAGGCTGAACCTGGACCCTTTGCCCCCGTCGGCATGGACCCTTGGATCTTAGAACTGTACAGCACCATACAGGGATCCTTGGCGCCCAGACCAGGGATGCATATGGAAGGGCATTTGGTGAATTTCAGGGTTACCTCTCCCTGCAGAGTTGGGACCTAGGTTTCCCCATCCCAGAGGCCCAAATGCTTCAGTTCACTTTTGAGCTGAGGCGGCGGTGAGCGGCGGTGGGCACCATAACCAGCAAACTGGAAGCCTTGGGCTTTATGAGTTGCCTCCCCAGTCACCCCTACCTGGGATTTCCTCACAAGGCGAATGATGGGGGCATGGGTCAGGGAGCGGAACAATCCACTGGATGGGCACAGGCCCATATCCCCCCAACTATTGTCAGACATGTGCAAGTGCCTCCCCCATGTTTGTGTAATTAGTTTTGAGGTTCAGTTGTTTAGGGCAGTATTTATAGTGGCATTCTTTGGTGCTTTCTGGGAAAGCAAGTTAGTGGCCAAATCAACCAGGGACAGCAGGGCTTTGGCCATAGGGGATGTAAGGGTCAGTCAGCAGGCAGTGACCATCTTCCTGCATTGCTCAAAAACCAACCAGAGAGGCAGGGAACACACTGTGTAGCTGCTGAGGGTGGGCTCCCCAGATCTATGTCCTGTGCAAGCACTGAACAACTACCTGATGGTGAGACCAGTCCTCCCAGGCTGACGGGCGCCCCTTGACAAGATACCAGTTTATGGCGGTCATGCGGCCAGGTTTGCTAACCTCCAGATCCCACCCGAGCAGTTTGGAACACATTCCTTTAGAATCGGGGGCACCAGTTTCACAGCTGTGTCAGGCATGTCAGAGCAGGGTATACATGCCATAGGCAGATGACACTCCAGGGTAAACCAGTCCTACGTTCAGGTGGCCTTGCCTCCTTCCCACTAACTGGTCTGTCTATCTCCACAGGTCCGCCTCCCCACCGCAGACAGCTGGTATGGATCCTGGGTTACAGCCTGGTTCACTGGGCCAGGAAGTTGGCTAGAAGCATGAACTGGGGATCCCAGCTGGGGCTGTCAGCGCAGGCTGAGATCTTCTGGAAGGGTCGTGGAGGCATGAGGTGGCATCAGTTACTCCCTATGTTGAAGGGAGCAGACAGAGTCCCCCGGCCAGGGACTATAGAAGTGCATTTTGGAAAAAACGATATGGTACACCTAAAAGGGGTGCAGCTAATTAAAAAAACATAAGGAGGGATATATGGGAGGTGAAACAGCTATTCCTGGCCACAGTGATAGTCTGGACCTACTTAGTAGAAAGGATATCCTGGGGCAGGGGTGTACCCCCATGAAAGATAGAGAGAACTAGGAAGATCATCAACAGGGAAATAGGGAAATGGCTGCAGGGACTTGGCGGCAAGGCCATCAGACACCATGCCATATCGCATAAAACGCCAGAACTGTTCCACAGTGATGGGGTCCATCTGTCCCTAGCGGTTAATGACTGCTACCTGCTTGCCCTAAAAGAAAAGCTCAAAGAAGTTTTGAATCTGAAGTTTTGGGTGGGGGTTGGGCCAATTGCACCAGCAGTCTCTTAGTGGCAGAGGTCCAGTACTGTGCATAGTTTAGAATGAAACATAGAAGATGAGGCATCTCCATAAGAGATGGGGAGGCGACACTTGCAGCAAAAGGAGGGTACAGCAAGCCGTGGGGTCAGCATTCCTGGGAGGGGTAATCCGCGAGGGTAGTAGGGACAAGTATGGTCCCCAACCTGCAGGCACCTTCCTCTGCTCCGGAAGGGCCTTGTCCCCATCCCAGATTTGCATAGGAGAGGGGAGACGTTTTGGTTAATAGGGACTGGCTACCCGATGGTATATCGGTCGGGCCAATCCCTCAGGTTAAGTTAGCTTATGTTATTGGAGGTACTGGACCGAATTCGCATAGGTGATTACCCCACCTATACTAATCAGAACTTAATTTAATCTGAATAAAGAATGCTGCTGTTTTAAACCCATCCATGTTGTCCTGTCTCATTTGGGGGTGCGCCGGCAATAGTATGAATCTGAACCAGCAATCAGGGGGAGGAGGGGAGCTTACTTCACTAGAAATAGAAGCAGGCTCTCGGTGCATTTTTAGACATACCACTTTTTTTCCCCACACTTCAAAGTCCAGGTTCTGCAAACTTGAAGGGGGTGGGGGTGGGGGGATTTAGATGCTTACCCCCACCCAGAAGTCGCCTGGGCACCATTGTAAACAGAGGCACTGAACAACTTCCACATGTCATGAGACCCGGACTTGTAAAAGGGTTTTATGAATCCGGGTCTCAAGACATGCGGGAGTTGCTCAGCACCACTGGTTACAATGGTGCCCGGGTAACTTCCAGTAGGGGTGTGAGTGTCTAAATCTCTTCTCACATGAGTTTGCAGAACCTGGACTTTGAAGTCCAGGAAAAATGTGGTGCATCTAAAAACACTCTTTTAAAGTGTCGTGGTTCAAAATTTACTTTGGAAATTGAGAAATGATAAGCAGACTATCAATAAGCAGAATATCAAAGCAGAATATCAATTACTTATCTAAGGCAAACACACAATTATAATGGTACATAAATGCCACGTATTTTAATTGAACATTAGTAAAAAGCTTCAAGGGCCTCATAGAAGCTGGAAGAAGGAATGAGCNCAGACCAGGGATGCATATGGAAGGGCATTTGGTGAATTTCAGGGTTACCTCTCCCTGCAGAGTTGGGACCTAGGTTTCCCCATCCCAGAGGCCCAAATGCTTCAGTTCACTTTTGAGCTGAGGCGGCGGTGAGCGGCGGTGGGCACCATAACCAGCAAACTGGAAGCCTTGGGCTTTATGAGTTGCCTCCCCAGTCACCCCTACCTGGGATTTCCTCGCAAGGCGAATGATGGGGGCATGGGTCAGGGAGCGGAACAATCCACTGGATGGGCACAGGTCCATATCCCCCCAACTATTGTCAGACATGTGCAAGTGCCTCCCCCATGTTTGTGTAATTAGTTTTGAGGTTCAGTTGTTTAGGGCAGTATTTATAGTGGCATTCTTTGGTGCTTTCTGGGAAAGCAAGTTAGTGGCCAAATCAACCAGGGACAGCAGGGCTTTGGCCATAGGGGATGTAAGGGTCAGTCAGCAGGCAGTGACCATCTTCCTGCATTGCTCAAAAACCAACCAGAGAGGCAGGGAACACACTGTGTAGCTGCTGAGGGTGGGCTCCCCAGATCTATGTCCTGTGCAAGCACTGAACAACTACCTGATGGTGAGACCAGTCCTCCCAGGCTGACGGGCGCCCCTTGACAAGATACCAGTTTATGGCGGTCATGCGGCCAGGTTTGCTAACCTCCAGATCCCACCCGAGCAGTTTGGAACACATTCCTTTAGAATCGGGGGCACCAGTTTCACAGCTGTGTCAGGCATGTCAGAGCAGGGTATACATGCCATAGGCAGATGACACTCCAGGGTAAACCAGTCCTACGTTCAGGTGGCCTTGCCTCCTTCCCACTAACTGGTCTGTCTATCTCCACAGGTCCGCCTCCCCACCGCAGACAGCTGGTATGGATCCTGGGTTACAGCCTGGTTCACTGGGCCAGGAAGATGGCTAGAAGCAAGAACTGGGGATCCCAGCTGGGGCTGTCAGCGCAGGCTGAGATCTTCTGGAAGGGTCGTGGAGGCATGAGGTGGCATCAGTTACTCCCTATGTTGAAGGGAGCAGACAGAGTCCCCCGGCCAGGGACTATAGAAGTGCATTTTGGAAAAAACGATATGGTACACCTAAAAGGGGTGCAGCTAATTAAAAAAACATAAGGAGGGATATATGGGAGGTGAAACAGCTATTCCTGGCCACAGTGATAGTCTGGACCTACTTAGTAGAAAGGATATCCTGGGGCAGGGGTGTACCCCCATGAAAGATAGAGAGAACTAGGAAGACCATCAGCAGGGAAATAGGGAAATGGCTGCAGGGACTTGGCGGCAAGGCCATCAGACACCATGCCATATCGCATAAAACGCCAGAACTGTTCCACAGTGATGGGGTCCATCTGTCCCTAGCGGTTAATGACTGCTACCTGCTTGCCCTAAAAGAAAAGCTCAAAGAAGTTTTGAATCTGAAGTTTTGGGTGGGGGTTGGGCCAATTGCACCAGCAGTCTCTTAGTGGCAGAGGTCCAGTACTGTGCATAGTTTAGAATGAAACATAGAAGATGAGGCATCTCCATAAGAGATGGGGAGGCGACACTTGCAGCAAAAGGAGGGTACAGCAAGCCGTGGGGTCAGCATTCCTGGGAGGGGTAATCCGCGAGGGTAGTAGGGACAAGTATGGTCCCCAACCTGCAGGCACCTTCCTCTGCTCCGGAAGGGCCTTGTCCCCATCCCAGATTTGCATAGGAGAGGGGAGACGTTTTGGTTAATAGGGACTGGCTACCCGATGGTATATCGGTCGGGCCAATCCCTCAGGTTAAGTTAGCTCATGTTATTGGAGGTACTGGACCGAATTCGCATAGGTGATTACCCCACCTATACTAATCAGAACTTAATTTAATCTGAATAAAGAATGCTGCTGTTTTAAACCCATCCATGTTGTCCTGTCTCATTTGGGGGTGCGCCGGCAATAGTATGAATCTGAACCAGCAATCAGGGGGAGGAGGGGAGCTTACTTCACTAGAAATAGAAGCAGGCTCTCGGTGCATTTTTAGACATACCACTTTTTTTCCCCACACTTCAAAGTCCAGGTTCTGCAAACTTGAAGGGGGTGGGGGTGGGGGGATTTAGATGCTTACCCCCACCCAGAAGTCGCCTGGGCACCATTGTAAACAGAGGCACTGAACAACTTCCACATGTCATGAGACCCGGACTTGTAAAAGGGTTTTATGAATCCGGGTCTCAAGACATGCGGGAGTTGCTCAGCACCACTGGTTACAATGGTGCCCGGGTAACTTCCAGTAGGGGTGTGAGTGTCTAAATCTCTTCTCACATGAGTTTGCAGAACCTGGACTTTGAAGTCCAGGAAAAATGTGGTGCATCTAAAAACACTCTTTTAAAGTGTCGTGGTTCAAAATTTACTTTGGAAATTGAGAAATGATAAGCAGACTATCAATAAGCAGAATATCAAAGCAGAATATCAATTACTTATCTAAGGCAAACACACAATTATAATGGTACATAAATGCCACGTATTTTAATTGAACATTAGTAAAAAGCTTCAAGGGCCTCATAGAAGCTGGAAGAAGGAATGAGCTCCGGAAGAAGAGAGTCCAGATTATGGATCTGTGCCATGGATTTGTCCCCTATCCTTGTGTACATGCCTTCATCTCAGCTCCCTTACCCCAAGCTCAGTTTTTCAATGTTTGGGGTAGAAATTGGATCCAAGGGCCAGATCCGGGAGCTGGAAAAGGGCTAAAGAAAAACTAGCTGTGGGCTGCATTTGGTCCCTGGGCCTGAAGTTCCCGACCCCTGTTCTATCAAATTGGATGCCTTGGGTGTGGCCACACAAGACTCCTCCCCTCCCTGGGCAAATGAGCTACTGAATGGAGTAGGTTGTGTGTCCAGTGATGCCAGGGTGGGGCAAACATCTGATTGCTCCATGCCATGTCCTTGGAGAAATCCCGAGGACGGGTTGCAGAGTAGCCTTACCCCACGTGGGGTAAGTCTGCCCAGGATGGAACAAGCCTGGTGGCCGGTGTGGGTGCTCCTCTAGTCCCCCTCCCCTGATCAGCTGTTTGTCGGGGAAAAGGGAAGGGGGGTGCGCTCAGTTCCTCTGGGCTCCCCCCATCTGCTATCAGTTAAGTGGATAGGGAGGAGCCTGCACTTTTCCCAGGCTTCCCTCACCCCTGATCCACCCAACTGACAGCTGAGGGGGAGCCTGAGAAGAGCATGCGCCCTTTTCTGCCACCCCCCCCACCCAAACGGCTGCTTGTGTGCCCGACTCCCTGCATTGACCCTGCAATGTGGTGGGGCCAATTGCCCACCACAGGGCAGCGCAGGGATCGGGCCCACCCTGCTCATCTAGCTGCACCTCATGTGTTGCATCTGGGGAGTTTGTTAGTTTTAATGACCTGGTTGATATTGTGAGACAGACACTCTAATACTGATAAAATGGGTGTTGCATTTTATTATACATGTTGCAGGGCTGCCAGTGTGCTCTATGGGTGCCCTGAAACATGTATAATAAAATATAACACCCATTTTATCAGTGTTAGCGTGTCTGTGTGAAAAGGGCTATATTATGCAGTAATAATAAAACACTAACATAAAACAAACAATTCTTAGCATCTTTTACCAAAGGAGATCATAGAAATTTGTGATGCTGTGATTATTGAAATGGTTTAATGAAGTCTTTAAAGCTGGCCAAAACCTTTAACCCATTATGAATATAATTTGCCAACAATAGTCTCAATATTTAGACTCCTTTCCTAATTTTGTCCTAAAAGATTAGGTTACTCCATAGTCCTTTATCATTATAAGGAGCATGGTCCCTGTTTTATACCACATCTTACTCTTAGACACCCTGCCTATGAAATGATACTGGGAAGGTTCTGCAGACCATATACTGTATAAAAAGTTTTTGAAAAAGCACAAAGGAGATAGCATGGATGCCAGTAAAATAATGTGACCTACTAAAAGAAGAAACCTGGCAGGTCTGCTTTATGTGTCCAGGGCACACTATATTAACTGTGGCAGTAGGAGTGCATCAAACAAGAACCAGATACTCTTTCTAGAATTCCTTCTATTTGGTCTTATATTTGGATTTTAAAAGCTCACTAAACCTTCTTGTGCTCATTATGTTCAAAATGTGTGTCACCCAATTACCACAATTTCATGTGAAAATCTATCAAAAGTGCTCAGGCCTGTTCTAAAATTCCCATTGACTTCAAGGAGATTAGAATTAAGCCAATACTCGTTTTTACACACACCGTAAAGTACTGGTCTTTCAATCCTCCAGGTTTACAAGTCCACAAGTCAGCTCCTGGATGCATTCTTCACACACACACACACACACACACTGCCCTGAGGCAGCCTGCAGTAGTGGTGCTGGAGAGCTTAGTTGTAGAGAAGAGGGGTTGCCATGGAAACAACATAACCATGGCTGCCAGGAGCAAAGCCTTTTACCAGGAGAACCTTTTACACACACAAGTTCTGGGAGACATCCAGATGTTACAGGATCCAGAATTGTAAACCCACAGAGTTCAAGGACTTCTTAAATCCATTTGAATATCTGGAAGTTCAAAGAGCTGCGTGTTTAAGATCCTGTTGAGTGATTTTGGCCGTTTTCACACGGCGCTGCTGGGTGAGGGGATGGGTGTGCGCCGGTGGTAGGTGGAGGTGGGTGTGCTCCCTTCTCCACAGACGCACACCACTCTCCACCCACCGCCACACATCTCCACCCACGGAGCCTCCTCCGGTTTGTCAGATGGGTGTGTGATAAGTGGAGATAGGTGTGCACTGGGAGCATGCATACACCCCCACCTACCGCCCGTGGTGTTTCCATGGGCGCACACCCATCCCCCCCACCCACCACCATGGCATGTGCACAAACACACCCACCCCACACCCACCTGCACACCCAGCGGGGGGCGAGGGGGGAGGCGGCCATCTGTGTAAAAAAAGCTTTAGACACACAGAAAGTTGGGGTTGCAGCAGTAAACATGCAGGAGAAAGGTATGTGTAAAAACACCCATTGACTGCTTTTGAAAATCCTGCCTCACATATATTATTAGTTATATAGTGATTTCAGTGTTCAAAGTGCTTTATAGGCCCTTTTCACACAGACACTCTAACACTGATAAAATGGGTGTTACATTTTATTATACATGTTGCAGGGCTGCAGGTGTGCTCTATGGGTGCCCTGTAACATGTATAATAAAATGTAACACCCATTTTACCAGTGTTAGAGTGTCTGTATGAAAAGGGCCATAGTCTTTATCTAGCTCACAGTCATTATCTAGCTCATCCTCACAACAACCCTGTGAGGTAAGTGATTATTATGGCAAATTTAAAGAAGGGAAACCGGAGCTGACAAATAGTGATTGCCCAAGGTTTACAGTGAATTCATGGCTAAAATGGGTTCTGAACCTGCTCTTCCGTTGCCAAGTTTAACACCTTATCCAGGAGGTTACTCTGGTTTCTGTTGCATGTTTATTTTGCATCCACACACCTGATATAAAATCACATTTGTTTATTTTTTGCACAAACAACTAATCAGGCCCTTCATTTTTTATGTAACAAAGTTGAAAACTGTAACAAAAGTATATTTTTGTTCTACACATGATGGCTGATACTTCCTTTTCTCTTTACCCTCTTTTCCTGCCCTATGGCACAATGGTACATGAGTTTTTAAAATTAACTTGTGCCATTTATTTTGCCTGTTTTGCAATGTTTTATTTTTTTTAAAAATTCAATTTTTAAATTTTATATTGGTCAGAACACTTTATGGTCCACTCAGAATCCACAGAATTTAGCAATGGGGAATCACTAGATCAGGTAGTCTATAGTCCGTGCTATAGGCAGCACAGAATTACTACCTCAAGATAGATTCTTGTCTAGTGTCTTGCTCAGTGTAGTTGTAACTGCTGTTTCCTCCTGTTTCCTCCTTCCCATCCTTATTCACACACATACAGGAAATAATTGGCAGTTGTATTGACAATGTGTGTGTAGTGTAATGGCAGTACACGTACAAGGAACTCTCAGAAAGTTTCTAGCCTGACAAACAAAAAAAACTATCATGTTTGAACCAGTTGTTTATTTTTAAATATAACACACACACACCCTCGCCGCCTTGACATCAGTGCATTTGGTCTACAGCAACCACAGATTGACTCTGTCCACCTTGTAGAGGTCCCTGTCCTGCATGTTCAGAAACTCCTCAACCATTGTGTTCACCACATTGTCATCATTGAAAGTCTTCTCATAAAGCTTTTCCTTCAAGTTGGGTAACAGAGAGAAATCTGGATCGAACCAAATCTGGCAAACAGACTAGATGGGGAAGAAATTTAAAGTCACATTTGGTCACTGTGGTCATTATTTTTATTTATTTATTTATTTATTTATTTATTTATTTCATAACACTTCTTATTAGGGATGAGCGAACGCGGTTTGGAAGTTCAGAGTTCGGACCGAACTTGAATAGTTCAGTTGACCAGACCGAACATTTGAACTGAACTCAAATTCGAACATTGGTTCGGATGTGTTCAATGAGTTCGGAATTAAATTTCCATTGGTTTCAATGGAAAACACATTATTGGCTGTAACATTTTTGTTTTATATGCTATGTGGCTGAACATCTGTTTTCCTATACCTCCAATAGAATGCATTATGTGCACCATATTCCAAAACAATTGGATAAAGGAATCTGATTTTAGAAGCAGTTAAATTATTGTATTTTGCAATATTCTACATATACATTCTTAGCTGTAACTTCTTTGCCTCACATCTAATGTAGGTGAACCTTGTTC
>QEPC01000373.1:652938-666262 GCA_003113815.1 Sphenodon punctatus
AAGGCGGATGTGGACAGGGAGGGAGTTCCAGGCATGGGGGGCAGCAAGTGAGAAGGGACGAAGGCGCTTAGGGGAGCAGGGAAGGCGTGGAAGGGCGAGAGAGAGGACAGAGGAGGAGCAAAGTGCACGGGCTGGAGATGGTTCCAGCCTCCCAGGGTTGCAAAGTGTGCTGCTTTTCGAAACGCTCTGACTTGAGGAAAGCTGGGGGTTTGTGTGTGAGCCTAGAATGAAAGCACTGGAAACTTTGCTACTGAGACTATCTCACTCAGGCCTGGTACTTACTGTACATCAGAAAGTCTGGGCTAGGGGCTTTGTCCCTGTTGGGAAGACAGACAGACAGACAGACAGACAGACAGACCTCGTCCATTAGCAAAGTCAGTTCTGGGAGGGTTAATGAGAAGGCAACCTGTGTTCTGTCTAGAGAAATTTCATGCATTACAACTGCTGGGCATGGAAGCAGAGCTGCGGGCAGTGGGGGGAGGGATGGAAGAGAGCCTGCCCTCCCCCACCCTGACCCAGTAGCCAGGGCAGGGCCCAGGATGGCTCCCAGGCAAAAGAGCAGAGCCGTGGGCAGCAAGGGGGGGTGGTGCCTCCCCTCCCTCGCCCTGATTCAGCAGCCAGGGCACGCACCAGGATCTCTTGGCAGCTCTCATGAAACTGAGTGGGAGCTACCCCACTCCGCAGGAAGAAGCAGGAGGAAGCTTCCCCCAAGCAGCCAGGCTCCCCCTGCTTTGACGATGCAGGAAGAGCCAGATCGAGTCCCAGCTAGACCCCACCAGTAGGTCAGTTTCAGACTCGGGAAGTTAACTTGGAGGCAACAGCCACTGGTGGGCAGAGGAACAGGGTTGGGGGAGTTCCTCTGACTCAGTGGCCAGAGATGGAAGATCTTGGAAGATGCAGGAGGAGGTGGCTAGCGGCGGCAGTGGGGGGCACTGGTAGCAAAGTGAGTGAGTGAGTGAGTGAGTGAGTGAGAGGGAGGGAGGTGGCAGATAGTTCTCCCCTTCCTCCCTTCTCCTCCACAATGCTGCTCAAGTTCACTACTGGGCTCAAGCACTGATCGCTGCCCGAAAAGCATAGACACTACTGAGCATGCGTAAGCCAGCAGGACTGATTTTTTAAATCTTTAATAACTCCTTTTATTAAACCGTGATGAAAAAACTAACATCGTAGTTTTAGCTACAATACTAAAACTAATAATAAAAACTTTTTCAAGTACATCAGCAGCAGGAAGCCTGCTAGAGAGTCAGTTGGACCGTTAGATGACCAGGGTTGAAAGGGGTGCTTAGGGAGGAAAAGGACATTGCAGAGAAACTGAATGAGTTCTTTGCTTCAGTCTTCACTGCAGAGGATGTTGGGGAGATACCCACTCCTGAACCTTACTTTGTAAGTGATGAATTGGAAGAGCTGTCACAAATCAACATGACTCTGGAGGAGGTCTTAGAGCAAATTGACAAACTAAATACTAACAAATCACCAGGACCAGATGACATTCACCCCAGAGTTCTGAAGGAACTCAGATATGAAATTGCAGACCTACTGTTAGTAATTTGTAGCCTATCGCTAAAATCTGCCACTGTACCAGAGGATTGAAGGGTGGCAAATGTAACCACGATATTTAAAAAAGGATCCAGAGGTGATCCTGGAAACTACAGACGAATAAGCTTGATGTCTGTGCTGGGCAAAATGGTGGAAACTATTATTAAGAACAGAATCGCTGGGTATGTCGATAAACGGTTTAATGGGGAAGAGTTAACATGGATTTAGCAAAGGTAAGTGATGCCTCACTAATCTCTTGGAATTCTTTGAGGGTGTAAATAAGCATGTGGACAAGGGAGACCCGGTAGATATAATGTACCTGGATTTCCAGAAAGCATTTGATAAGGTCCCACATAAAAAGCTCTTGAGAAATAGGAGGTAATGTCTTACTATGAATAGGCAACTGGCTAAAGGATAGGAAGCAAAGAGTAGGACTGAAGGGTCAGAGATGTAAAAAGTGGTGTGCCTCAGGGATCTGTATTGGGACCGGTGCTGTTTAATGTATTCATTAATGATCTGGAAAAGGCCATTAAGAGGTGATCAAATTTGCAGATGACACAAAGTTATTCAAGGTAGTTAAAACACGGGCAGACTGTGAAGAACTGCAACAGGATCTTACGATGGCAGATGAGATTTAATGTGGACAAGTGCAAAGTGATACACATAGGGAAAAATAATCCAACCTATGCGTACACAATGCTGGGTACTAAGCTAGGCATTACCACCACTCAGGAAAAGGATCTGGGAGTGATTGTGGACAATGCACTGAAATTCTCAGCCCAGTGTGCAGCAGCAGGCAAAAAAGCAAACAGAATGTTAAGAGTTATTCTCAAAGGGATAGAGAATAAAACTGAGGATGTCATAATGCCTCTATACAAAGCAATGGTGCGACCGTACCTGGAATATTGTGTGTAGTTCTGGTCGCCCCATCTCAAAAAAGACATCGCTGAACTAGAAAAGGTACAGAGAAGGGTAACGAGAATGATAAAGGGTATAGAACAGCTTCCATACAAAGAGAGGCTTGACAGGCTGGGTCTCTTCAGCTTAGAGAAGAGAAGAGAAGAATGAGAGGGGACATGATAAAGGGTCCTGATGGTATAAGACATTAATGTGAAAATACATTTCTAGCTGTAACATTTGTATATTCCATCCTGTTTACATTATATTTGGCAGGAATGTATCACATACCTGTATCCCTGTCATTCCTGGAAACCTACTGGAGAATTTGATAAAGGGCCCCAATTTTATAAGAATTGATGTTGTCCCCTTGAAGACCATTATTCAGATGAATAGCAGAACATGCAGTGCCAGTCAGAGGCAGACACCTGGCATGGCAGGGGGAGAGTGGCTGTAGGAGGGAGAATGTGGAGCAACCCAAAAGACTGACAGAAACATTCACTGGCAAATTAATGCATGCTTCTAGCTTTACAGGACCAATTGGTAGTGGCTTTGAGGCGGGCATAGGGGGCAGTACTCAGGCAGGCATAGAAGGTGTCATGTATCCATATAAAAAGCATATATTTTATTGGCAATCTGTGTTCCAACATTTAGGACCAGTTTTTTATAATGTCCTTTTAGCTGTGATCTTGGAGAGAGATATGATCAGTCTGTTTCTTAAGGATTACATAGCTAGGCCTGAACAAACATTTCCTGTTGACCAGTTTCAAGGGAAGTAATTCCCTATACAAGGGCCAATAAAGGTTTTGTTTATTTAAAGAAACCTGACATCTTGGTCATTCTTAAATCTTATCTCAGATGATAGCTGCCTTTTTACTATGTATCAGCAGATTGTTTAAAGAAATTGAACTGCATCAACAACTTATTTTGAGAAACCCCATTGTAAGCTTTCTTGACCTGGCGTCATTTAAACTGACTTCTAAGCAAAAACAACCTATAAAGAGGCAGAGGGAAAATTAATTCGGCAGAAAGCTCTCCATTCCCTGGAGTTTTCTCACCTTCATTATGGCAGTATGGGACACAGAACTGAGTGAATATGAAAAAATATTCTTTTGAAACATTTGAGCCAATCATTAAAGCATATGTTATTTCTTATAGATGTTAAGATCTTTTGACATATAATAGAACTGTTTCTTTGAACAGAAATATCTTTTTTAATCATGTATTTGTAACTGGCATTGTTTCTCTTTTGTAACATGTTGATATTTTTATTTGAGTTTAAGTAAATGTATGCTTTATATTTATAAATTCTTTGTCTCATGAACTTACTTACAAATTATTGTCATTGATATACCAGACTGTGCTGGTCTAGCTCTTAAGCATGGTGCAATCTCAGATTTTTCACATAAAGCAAAAAAAGACGCCCTATATCAAGACCAGATTATGTCACGCCTGGACCACTAAGTGCATTTTCCTTTTGAGGAAACTGAGACACAACACGACAAAGGGACATAACTGGGACTTTGGGATTAGCATCCCAGCAATCAGGAGACATAGCTTACACATCCAGGCTGGCCAATTATCCTCACAATCACATCCTGCAACACTGTGACAGGGGACATAAGACATATTGGCTCTTTCCTAAACAGATGCTTCAGACTTCCCAGTAACAAGTGAGGGAGAGATGTTGGGATGGTCAAAGCACAGAATGAGGATATTTGGTTGATATTTCTGCTGGTCAATTGGCATCAAAAACCTATCTTATACCACAGTGACACGTAAGAGAATCCTTGGCATAGGCTCCTTCTCTGCATATGCTGTGCAGGCATATAAAATTGGAACCCTTTTCCACATCTTTCTGATATTTGGCAGAGATGATCATGACAGTAAGATATACAGCCCTGCAAAATTTCATTTACACTGGTTTGACTACAACCATGTTACGGTCAGACATATATTTATATTTATAAGTTAATTGCTTATACCACCAGGACCCTTTATCCATTCCTTCTGAAATTTTGCAGAGATAATAAATATGGGAAGAGGTATAAACTTGCCAGGTTTCATCTACATTAAATGTGAGGCTAAGAATTGACACCTAAGAATGTATCTTAAGATTTTTGCAAAATAAAATAATTCAACTGCTTCTAAAATTGGATTCCTTTATCCAATCATTTTGGAATTTGGTACACATATTGCCTTCCATTGGACGTATATTCATGCTACATTTCAGCCAAATATAATGAAAAATAAAAATGTTACAGCCAAAAACAAAAACAAAAGCAAAAACAAAAACAGCAATTTGATATTTATGAAAATTAAAATGACAGATTTAAATAATGAAAATGAGAAATGAAAATGACATGGGCCCCTGGTACACACCTCTAAAATTTTCACAACTGTAGTTCAAGCAGTTTCTTCATTCTAAGGGCTTTAACAGTCCCCTGGTTATAGTAGTGCGTGGTTCTGTCTTTAACTCTCAGGCTGCTACCGCAGCCTGAAAAGAACCAGAAAGTAATCTCAGATCCTTCAGTAAGTAGTACAGGATAACACTCACTGGTAATACTCACTGGCTAAGGCCTGACAATTTTATCATTTGTTACGAGGATTATAAAACTGCTTTCAAAAGCCTGTATAGACAATTTATTAATGATTAATTATTATTAATATTGTTGTTACTGATGTTATTATTATTTGATTTATATCCCACCCAATCCATGTGGCTCTGGGACAGAGCCAGCACAAGAATTTCTGCCACCTAAGGCAAATCACCATCCGTGCGCCCCTTGTGGAACAGGTGCATGCATCTCACTCACAGTTCACATGCACACACAACCTGCTTCCTGAGGCATTGAGGGAATGCCTTGGAAAGCTCCCCTGCCTCTAGACCCCCAATCCAGCTGTCCTGCTGGTTGAATTGCCAGCAGGGTGGCTGGATCTGGGGCTGAAAGGCAAGGTTTGCCACCCTGTTCAATTTTCTGCCATAGGCAGCCATCTGTGCTGCCTGTACATTTGGACCGACCCTGCTTTGGGAAACAATGGATGATAATAGGCATGTCAATGGCCCACTATGGCCCACTGTGGTCCACCTGGGCCAGAGACTCAATGTCATGTCTATTTCTGGGCCACCAGATGTGTGCCTGCTGTTGCCCCAGTCCAGTTAGGGTATTTTTAAATATGGCAGAGCTAGTCAGTCACCATCATTCTTTGTTCCTGCCCGGGGTGAGAGCCCTCACCCCAGGCACGATCTGGCCCCACTGCTGAACAAACATGCCAGCAGCTGGGCTGGAGAGGGGGCAAGAAGAGGGAGATGTGTGGACATGGTCCGCATGGCCCCGCCCCCAGAACTGTTCAGCACGGCCACACCTCCTCCCTGATGGGCAGGTGTGGTGGCCTATGAGGCTGATGCACCTGCCCGGAAAAACTCCAGCCACCCAGAGTTAGGTACAGTGGATCATCATATGTGACGGTCCACTCTACCATGGTCTGGGGATGGATTGGCATGAAACCCTCCTTCCTTCAGGCAACAAGTCTATTAAAGGCTCTGGCTGGATCCCTCTTTCCTCTTCCCTAACTCCAGATTCCTGCTGCCGCCGATGTCTCCACCTGAGCCCCTCACTGCCACTTCTGCCTCCCAGATCTCCAGCCCCAGTTCCTTGCTGCCCGGGGGTGGGGTTATGCAAAGTGGGGGTGGGTTATGCAAATTGGGGACAGGGCCGCATGTGGCCCAGGGTTGGGTCCAAACCAAATTTCCCAGCCCTTGGCACGAATCAAGTTAAGAGCCCCTGGCCCTGGGCACATGTGTCTGGTGTCCATAGTTCCGGCCATGTTGACTGTTCCTGCCCCGGGCTGGGGAGCTACCACGCCAGCCGCACGTCTGTTTTAACCCATTGAATGATAGTCAATATCCTGGACAAGGTGATGACAAAGCTAATGGCTCAGAAATGTATGACCTAACTTTATGCAAATTGTTACTCATTCTTTAGCTGTGCATCAGGAACTGTAATTCGTTCCACTACAAGATGTCCAACAGTTCTGACCTCACTAGGTAAATAGCTTCATTACAGAGCTTGGCTTAAGTCAGTGGGTGTGTTTATATATTAAATAAAGCCATAGAAAACTGCTTTGGGATTCACATGAATGGAAAAGTTTGAAAATCTGCCAATAGTAGGAAGAGATAATGCCAAGTTAGTGTTGAAATTATATTGCTTCATCAGCATTGTGATACTAAAGATACAGTAATGAGCATAAGGTGTAAGCACATATGGAGTTATGTAAACCCTACATTTGCAATTCGAAAGGATATTTGCATGAATACTATAAACACAGAAATCAGAAATAGAAAACTATGATATCATCTATCTAGGTCATCCATCGGATGGTTCAGAATTGCTCTCCCAAAGCATATTATTAAAGTTTTGTCTAATCCATTTTGTACCATGGACAGCATAAGAGATCACAACAATTGCTATGAGAGTCTTCCATTCACTAGTGTGGGGGAAAAGGCTAGGAAGATGGCAGCTGTCTCAGCATTCAAGGTTTCCAATTTCATGAGGACTCAACAATTCCTAAGGGCAGGAGAAAAGTAGATGCAGGATTGAATCCAGGTGGCAACAATAAAATTTGTTGAAATTGAAGCTTTCACAGTGTCTCTTCTTATAGAAGGTGATATATGTAGTGGACACTTACAGTACCCCAACTGAAAGATGCTGTAATGAAAGTAGGAATTAAATTCTGCTAAAGTTCTGTTTTGAGGACATAAGTGACTCATGGACCTTGTTCTAGACCTCTACATATAGGCAAATTGCATCCAATGTTGACTTGAGCCACACGCGCCCATAGGTGTTTGCAGACTGAAGCCCTCAAACCTTTCACAGCACACTCAAGTCCTGTCATGGGGAAGTGACATTCGTTTTATTCTCCCAAATTGTCTACGTAGCTCTGGAACTTTAACAGAGACAGGGTGTGTTGGTCTCGGCCATGAGACTCCCAGACTCTGTTTTCTGCAGGACTGGTAAACAATCACTCCTAGAATGAGGCTTTGCAAATAGTGTCCACTTGAGATGAAGGTGTATAATAGTCTCCCTCAGGAAGAAGATCACACCCAGGGCCGGCCCGAGGCATATGCCACCGGTGCCCAGGCACATGGACCCGTGGTGGCCTCCGAGGAAGGGGCCCCACACCGCGAAGGCGGAGTCAGGACACCGCAGTTTAATTTTTTTCCCTACCCCCATTGGTAGCAAAGCCCGTTGCCTGGCCCGTCTTGGTTTTGTTTGTTTTTTCTGCCGCCCTGGCCCCCTCCCTCCCCACTGCCGCCGCCGGGTGCACACTACAGCAGCAGCAGCTGAGACAACCTATCGGACTAGTAGATAAAACTGTTTGTTTACAAACAGCTCCTCCCCATGTGCTGATCAGAAGGTTGTAAAGAAGGTTCTTTGAGATGGCACCTAACATTCTCACAACTGGGTTGTGTATGCTCACCCTATTCAAAAAATAGCCACATGGTGGTCTCGAGCTCCTGTAGTATAAAAAGTGCTCTCCCCCCTCAGAATGACAGTTAGTTCCAACCCTTTCTAGAAATATAAGGAAAAAATTCCATGCGAGGCTGGCAGGGTGGGTGCTGTGAGAATGTTCGGAGCCATCTCAAAGAAATAGAGGTTACTTACCAGTAACTCTGTTCTTCGAGAGTAACTCTGTTCTTCGTATTCTCACTCTTGGGATTCACTTTCTGCTCTGCAGAAAACCTCTCGTCAGCAGTATCCAGGCAGAATATGCCTGGAAAAGACTAGAGCATGGTGAGGGCTCCGCCCTCCATCCCCCTCCCATCCTGAGAAAAGCGCGGGCCCGCATCACGAGGGATGGGCTAGTATAAATAGGGGGAGGAGTCCTCACCGCCTCCGGAAGACCCCAGCAATGTCCAGGGACTGAGGGGAAGGAGGGTGGGATGTGAGAATACGCAGAGCTCTCTCGAAGAACAGAGTTACTGGTAAGTAACCTCTATTTCTTCTTCGAGGATCTCCGGGATTCTCACTCTTGGGAGAGTAATAAGCAGTTTTTTAACACCAACCTCAAGGAGGAGGGAGTTGAGGATGTCCCTCCAATAATGAATCGAGCACTGCTTTCCCCACTTGAGAGTCTGATCTGGCCGCAAGATCCAAAGAGTAGTGCTTAGTAAAGGTATGGACTGATGCCCATGTGGCAGCTCTACATATGTCCAATAGACATATGGCTCTTTCCCTTCTGCCTTCAAACATGCCACAGTCTCTCCTATTCTCAAAAAGTCCACTCTTCACCCCTCTGACCCTTCTAGCTATCGTCCTGTCTCTCTCCTTCCTTTTGCTTCCAAGCTGCTTGAACGTGTTGTCTACTCCCGCTGCCTTGACTTCCTATCCTCCAACTCCTCCCTTGACCCCCTCCAATCTGGCTTCCGCCCCCTTCATTCTACTGAAACTGCTCTCGCTAAGATCACCAACGATCTTCTGGTGGCTAAATCTAAACGTCTCTATTCCATTCTTGTCCTCCTTGATCTCTCTGCTGCCTTCGATACTGTTGACCACTCACTCTTGCTGGATTCCCTTCACTCCCTTGGCTTTTGTGGCTCTGTCCATAACTGGTTCTCCTCCTACCTCTCTGACCGCTCCTTTAATGTGTCTCTCTCCAACTCCGCCTCCTCCTCCTTCCCCCTCTCAGTTGGTGTTCCTCAAGGCTCTGTTCTTGGCCCTCTCCTCTTCTCGATCTATACCTCATCCTTAGGCAAACTCATTGCCTCCCATGGCTTCCAATACCACCTCTATGCTGATGACACTCAACTCTATCTCTCTACTCCCTCTCTCTCTCCCTCTGTTCAAGCTCGTCTCATCAACTGTCTCTCTGACATCTCTACCTGGATGTCTCAACGTCAACTCAAACTCAACATGGCTAAAACTGAACTCCTTATCTTCCCCCCTCATCCTTCCTCTCCTTCCTCACTGTCAATAACTATTGATGGAGTCACCATCCTGCCTGTCCCCCAAGCCCGTAGCCTAGGCTTCATCTTTGACTCACCCCTTTCTTTTAAACCCTACATTGACTCTGTTGCTAAATCCTGTCGCTTCTCCCTCCATAACATTGCTAAGATTCGCCCTTTTCTCTCTGTCTCGTCTGCCAAAACTCTTGTTCATGCTCTGGTCATCTCTCGCCTCGATTACTGTAACCTCCTTCTCACTGGCCTTCCCCGGTCTCACCTTTCTCCCCTCATCTCTGTCCAAAACTCTGCTGCCAGGGTCATCTACCTCGCCAGTCGCTTCGACCATGTGCAGCCCCTCCTCTCTTCGCTTCACTGGCTTCCCCTTCCTGAACGAATCCTGCACAAGCTCCTAGTCTTCACCTATAAAGCTCTTCACAACCTTGCTCCCCCCTACCTCTCTGCACTTATCGCCCTCCATACTCCAGCCCGTGCACTTCGCTCCTCCTCTGTCCCTTCTCTCACCCTTCCACGCCTTCCCTGCTCCCCTAAGCGCCTTCGTCCCTTCTCACTTGCTGCCCCCCATGCCTGGAACTCCCTCCCTGTCCACATCCGCCTTGCCCCCTCCCTTCATACCTTCAAATCTCTCCTTAAAACTCACCTCTTTCGCTCTGCTCTGTCTGACTCTTTATCCTGCTGAGCCACTATTCCTATACCTACGATCGGTTTACCCTTATCCTTGCAACATGGACCTGCCTGCTGTCATTCTCATCGTAACCAAGCCAAGTACGTGCACTTGAGACCTCGCATCTTCATGAATGTTAGACCCCTTGTCTCTCCCTCTGTTCCCCTTCCTAAGTCTCTCCCCCAGCTCCTGTCTCTCAGATTGTAAGCCCTAGGGGCAGGGACCGTGTCTATTTTATTACTTTGTAAAGTGCCAGGTACACTGCTTGCGCTATATACATGTTTGTTAATAATAATAATAATAATAAATAATGTATCCCATGAAAATTTGCAAGAGATGCAGCTGTAGCTCAAGTCGAATGTGCTCTCAATCCCAAAGGCAGGACCTTATCTGCTAAAGCATAACATTTTTGTATGCATAGGATAATCCACTTGGAAATTCTTTGAGAAGAGATCTTGACTTCGATTCTCTGGCCCCCATATGATATAAACAGAGAGCCACTTGCTCTAATGCTCTTAATTTGTTCAATGTAGAAGGCCAATGCTCTTTTGATGTTCAGAATGTGGAGCCTCCGTTCCGCGAATGAAGTGTGAGGCTTAGGGGAAAAGACTGGGAACGAAATCATTTGGTTTAGGTAAAAAGGAGATGCTATCTTGGGAAGAAAAGTGGGATTGACCCTTAGGTCAACTTTGTCTCTATGGAACAGTATAAAGGGTGGTGAAGCTCTAAGAGCGGTCAGTTCGTTCACCCTTTGTGCTGAAGTGATTGCCACTAAGAAAGTAGTCTTGATAGTTAAGTCCTCCAAGCTACATGAGACTAAAGGTTCAAAGGGGGGAGACATCAGTTTTGACAGTACGAGGTTCAAGTTCCACTGAGGTGCAGGCTGAGATCTCTGTGGGAAAGTGTTCACCAGTCCCTTCCAAAAAGACTTCATTAAACAATGGGAAAATAAAGTTTCCTTGCCTTCTGGCTGCAAGCATGATGATAGAGCCGCCAGGTGCACCTTTATAGATGTAATTGATAAATATGATTTTTGTAGGGCCAAAAGATAAAGGAAAACGTGATTCATGTTAAGAGAGTGCAAGGAAATGGACTGAGATTCGCACCATTTAGAAAAACACCTCCGTTTCATCTCATAGCACCTACAGGAAGAGAGTCTCCGAGAATTTAGCATAATCTCCGAAACCTCTGGGGGTGCATTCCTTATTAGGGCAAGATCAACCATGCGGAGAGGTGGAGCATCTGTAAATCATGGTGCAGTATTCTCCCCTGATCCCGAGACAGAAGATCATGTTCGAGTGGGAGGGTCTTGACTCGCAATGCCATCCCTTGCAAGGTTTGGAACCAGGTTTGGCGGAGCCAAAAAGGGGCGATCAGAATCAGGTGAGCTTTGTCTGTCCTGATTTTGCATAGGACTCTGTGGAGAAAAGGGATCGGTGGAAAGGCATAGAGGAAGGTCCCGTGCCAGGAGATTGCAAAGGCATCCGATATCGTGCTAAGCCTGCCCGACTGCAAAATTCTGGGAGCTTCGTGTTCTCTTGTGACGCGAACAGATCTATCATTGAAGTCCCCCATTCCTGAAAAATGTCCAGAAGAATATCTTCTTTCAGTGACCATTTGTGTTGATCCACTGTCTTGTGGCTGAGGAAGTCCGCTACTGAGTTGTCTTGGCCTGCCAAATGAATTGTTTGGACATGTATGTCGTGTTCTATGCACCAATTCCAGATGGTCTCTGCTTCTTTGGAGAGACATGTGGATCTTTCTCCGCCTTGTTTGTTTATGTACCACATAGCTGTGGTATTGTCTGTTACAATTAAAATGTTCTTTCCCCTGATGTGGGGTAGTAGGGCTTTCAGAGCCCAGTGTATCGCCCGGAGTTCTAACATGCTGATGTGAAGGCATGCTTCTTCTGGGGACCATAGTCCATGCACTTGAATGCTTCCCATGTGAGCACCCCAGTCAGTTAGAGATGCGACTGAGGTGATTGACGCATGGGTGTTTGGAGGATCGAAAGGTACCCCTTTCAAGACTTGGTCCGCGTCTGCCCACCACTGGAGGTTCCTGAGAAGTCCATTTGTTATAGATAGCTTCATGTTGAGGGGGTGGAGGGTAGGGGTGTAGTTGTGCACTAGCCATTGCTGAAGCAGTCATATGTGAAGGCGTGCATGTGGTGTCACCATCGTGGTGGATGCCATCAATCCCTGTAAGTGGAGGAAGAATTGAACCAACTTGGTTGGATGGGACTGAAGAACGTCCAGGGCACGGCCTATTGTGAGGAATCTCTCTGTAGGCAGATATGCTTTCACCTGGTGGGTGTCTAGTATCGCCCCTATGAAGGGCAGGTGTTGGGACAGGTGTAGATGTGATTTGGGTAGGTTGATGACGAAGCCTAGACCTTCGAGCAGTGACATTGTTAATTCCAGATGTTGTTGAAGTTCTTGCTGCAATGTTGCTGAAATCAGCCAATCATTCAGATACGGGAATATTCTGACCCTTAACCGTCAGAGATGGGCAGCAACCACTGCGACACATTTGGTAAAAACAAGTGGTGCCGTAGACAGTCTGAACGGGAGGGCCCGGTACTGGAATCAAAGGTTCTCTGCAATGAAGCGTAAGTATTTGCGGTGAGATGGTCGGATAGAAATATGAAAATAGGCATCTTGTAGATCAAGGGAAGCTAACCAGTCACCTTGCCGTAACTCCATAAAGATAATGGGTAGGGAAATCATACAAAATTTAAATTTACGGACGAACTTATTGAGTTGCTTGAGGTCCAAGCCTTTGTCCTTTTTGGGGACCACGAAGAATCTAGAGTAAAAGCCAGCATTAAGTTCATCTTTGGGAACTGGCTCAATGGCTCCCTTTTGGAGGAGCTTCTGAATTTCAACTAGTATTTGAGTTGATGGGGGGGAGTCCGTTGGGGGGCAGGAAGAGAGGAGAGGGAGGGTGTGTAACTGGATGGCATAGCCAAACTGGATGATTTCTCTGACCCAGCAGTCGGTAGAGATTTTATTTATTTATTTATTTATTTATTTTACAAATTTATACCCCGCCCCTCCTGCAACGCAGCTCGGGGCGGCTTCCAACAATAAAACAATAAAATACAATAAAATTCATTTAAAACAATCAAATATTAAATAATTAAAACAGGGCTAGACAACTCCAAAAACAAATGGGTAAAAACAAATGGGTAGGGGACTAAAATCCTCCCTCCCCACCCTCCCTCCCAAAGGCCTGGGCAAACAGCCAGGTCTTACAGTTCC
>QEPC01000373.1:702092-718819 GCA_003113815.1 Sphenodon punctatus
AATAATAATAATAATAATAATAATAATAATAATAATAATAACAACAGAATAGTTGCCCTTTTTCAAAATGGCACCAACGCTGCCATGCATGCACAGAATGGCCATGTGCAGCCAGATCAGGCATGAAGCAGGCTGCACCTGCCCCGGGGCAGTCCCACTGGAGGGGCTCCAGAACATTCTGGAGCACCAGCAGTGAAGCGGGTAAGCCAAACCTGGGGCAGTTGCCCCAGGCAACACCATAGTGTTGCAGATGCTCTAGCCTGCACTTCTATGGTGGGGGGACCACATGGGTGGACCGCGGGCTAGGGAAGCCGCCAGATCCATCTGATCCAGACCTTGGTGGGGCTGGAAGCAGGCGGATGTGTGTGTGGGGGGGGTACTTCCAGAGCAGCTACAGGCCAGGGGTGGGCAGGGCAGCACCACGGCCCCATTTTGTCAAATTGATAAATATCGCTGGCGTTGTTAAGATCTTATTCATGGAGAGATGATATGGAGTCACTTTGGTAAGGATACATGAACTTCCACCCACAAGCCCCCTGTCCGATCCTTCATTCCCTATCTCACTCTACTGGTGTGTCAGGCATTGTATTAATCTTGCACACCTGCATGAATTTTACTCATGGTAAATTTACCCATGGCGTAAAGGGCATTTAAATCTGTAGAGTGATTTTCTTCTCTCATGCTTTGTCGACAGCAATGCTCCTGTTTTAATTTTAGGCAGATCTACCAGTGAGTGTTTTTATTAAGTGATGGAATACCATCGGAATACTTATGACATCCACACAAATACCAAATGAGTTTGTGATGATTTATGGTTATTAGCAAAGAATTACAAAGGAATTATTGATGGTGTTGCCACAAAGCTTTGGAAACAGTTGACAGCACAGCTTCTTGGAAACTGAGGAAGTGGGTTTGGAGTATACCAAGAAGAATTTGAGGTTTTTATTTCTGGTAAATCAGAGTCCCTACAAATGCTAAATCAAACAGCCACTTCATTAATCTTTTAGAGATTTTTCAGATTTTCAAAGAGGGTTTTTTTTCAGAATTGTAAATCAAAGTTACTTAAACCAAGTCCATAATATCTGCCTTAGAATCTGTTGGCTAATCCATTGAGCGTTTTTTCTTGCAAAAATTAGACTCTCTTGAATTCTTTCACTATTTAAACATTTAAGAAAAGGCAACCTCTATCCCAGCTGAAATTTGGCTTTTGTATTGACATTAAACAATTAAAAGTTTGCTAATGCCACACCCTCTTAAAACTAAATAAACTCCCGTAGTACTTAATGTTGGTTGCTGAGTATATTTTAAAGGTAAAGATGGTATATCATCATTTTTGAACTGAATGAAATTATTCCCAAAATGTACTCCTATCATAAGAGTTCATCATATTTGTCATATCACAAGTTTTTTCCGTTACCTCAGAAAAAATAGCTGTCCCCCCAAAATTAATGTTCTTTCATTTTCCTTGAAAAGCCAATTATAGGGTGATTAATTGCACCTTATATTATATATGCAAATTTTCCTAAAATGCCAAGTCAAAGCCAAAGAAGTTTCCATGTTCATCGCACTGGATGGTTCAGAAAATGCATTCACTATATATAAACCCCTAATGAAGCCAGTCTGTTTGACTTTCACAGTCTTGTTCAGTCTCTTCTTGTGGCCTGCAGATTTCCATAGTGAATTGGAGAGAAGAGCATTCATTCTGTGCTTAGCGCTTCTCCAAGTGGAAGACTCTGGGTGCTTTCTAATGTGATGGAGCTCAGGCGCCAGCACAAACTTACCCCCTCTGGGGTCAGACCACCACCATGGTCAGGAACTGGCCAGACCCTCAAACTGGAACTGCTGGGGGCAGCAGGGAGCTGGGTTGACGTATGTCTGCCCATTTCCACCTCCCGCGCTGCATGCAGCAGCCCGCTCCCCCAAAGAGCAGCCATAGTGGTCAGTGATGGCCACTCCAACCAGGTTAGGTAAAGAGGACTTTCAAAAGTGAAAGCCTGCTTTACTCCCAGTCAGGTAGCTGGATCCCAGCCATGGTAGCGGCTAGCTCAGGCTGGAACTTGGGCACTTCCCTGAATCACAACCCTGGCTAGCCCCGACCACAGTCAGGATCAATCCCAGTCTGGCACCTGGGATGTGGCTGCTTTCTAGCATTATGGTGTCCCCTGTGCTGAAGCGGTGAGGGGTGGGGCACCAGCACTGTGGGCCACTGTCACATTTGAAAGCACCCTCTGTGGTGTAGAGCATCATCTCCTAGCTCACTGATGGCCCCAGGCTAGGATGTATAACTGCAGCAGCACTAAGAAAAGGTCTAGGCACCACCTATCTCTGACCACAAGGGCCTAGGAGCAGGAAGCAAGGAATAGCAGCCATAGCCAAACCTAGATTCAAATTGCCCTTTCTTCCCAGCCAGAGGTAGCAGCCAGGGACAAAGGACAAAGAAATAAACTGAATAGGGCACCCAGCCAGGGGCACCAGTAGTTCCTTTAGATTGCCCCTGCTGCTGGCAGAAAATAGACAACTCTACCAGATTTACCTGGACACCAGCCCAGGGAGATGCTTAATCCAGCCATCAGCATAGGAGTCCCCATGTTCTGAAAACTAATATCAGGTTGCTACCCGTAGCAATCAAAGCACTAATGTTATTTATGAAAATAAATCCAGTTTGGGCACAATCAAATATGTAGATAAAGGCACCATAGTCTTTGTTAGGGGTGTGCATGTAGTTTTCGTTATATCAATAATGAAAACAAAATTCATCATTTTCATTATCGTTATTGCAATAACAAAAATGAAAAAAATTAATAACAAAATCAACAATGATAACAAAAGTCGTTATTGATTTCATTATTGCCTAGCAGCCTAACAGGTGTTTTTTTAGGGAAATGTGGTGAGGGGAGGAGGGAGCAGACATCTCAGAGACAGAAACAGTGCTGAACTCTTGAACTGGGCCTGTCATGGGAGGGGAAGGACCTGATGGCTGCAATCGCTGGCCAATGAGTAGCGCAAGCAGGTCCCAGGCAGTTGAATGGCACCCTGTGATTGCTCAATGCCTCCTGCCTCCCGGAACCAATCAGGGGAGCTCTGGGGGAGGGCACTGTAGCCCTTTATACTGCAGGGCTGGGCTGCTTGACTCTGGTTCTGGTTCTGTGTTCACTATTGCTCTGTCAGGGGGCATTTGCAGAATCTGCTGGTGCTCACTCCCATATATATCCCTTCCACCTTACCTTTCCAATCCTTATTCCTTACCCTTACATTTTACCTTTTTCCTTCCCCTGCCTGTCTCCCCCTGTACACATAGATAGATAGATAGATAGATAGATAGATAGTATGGTTTGTAATTATCTATATCTATTTATATCTATATCTAGATATTAGATTATAGATATAGAATAGAGCTAGATTAGAGACAGTGGATATACTTCTGAGTTTTCCTTTTCCCTTCCCCTGTCTGTCTCCCCCTGTCCATATATTATGTAGATATAACCAAAACAAAAAACAGTTTAAAAAAAACCTTAAATGCACAAGAGTTTTCTTAAAATACAAACAAACAAAAAATTCAGTACAATTACAATTCAAAAAAACTTCCACTCCATACATTGCAACAAAACATAAACACCAAAAAACATAGAAATTAATTCACAATTAGAGCAATATTTAAATATTATTTTATTTTATCCTCACCAACATACATGTAATATATGTACTCAATTCCTTACCATACATACTTTAATTCATTTTTATCAATAACTAAACACATTTTACAATTATGAAACTAATTTATTATCATAATTCGACAAGGAACCATTTTCTCAGAGTGCATTAAGTCTGTTTCTACATAACTTCATTGTGTACAACAAATTGTATAATGTCTACACTCACATTCTGTACTTCATTGTATGAACTGTATACAATTTGTATACATGTAAATAACAGACTTAATGCTCTCTGACAAAATTGTTCCTTGTCGAATTATGATAATAAATTAGTTATTATAAATTGGTGCGAGGGTTGTGGGGGTTTGTGGTCTGGGATGGAGGGGGGGGCAGGAGGTTGGCGGGGGTGTACGGGTCAGGGGTATGCTGCGGGGGGGCAGGAGGTTGGTGCGAGGGTTGTGGGGGTTTCAGGTCAGGGCGGGGGGATGGAGTGGGGGGGTGGGAGGTTGGTGCAGGGCTTGGGGGGCTGAGGTTGGGGCCAGGGGGAAATCAGTACCAATACCGATAATTACAATGATAATGGAAAACAACATTTTGTTATTAAAGCAAATGAAAACAACACATTTTAATAACAAAAATGATAACGAAACATGAAAAACAACATGGGGCCCTGGTGCACATCCCTAAGGCCTTTGTCTCAACATTTCGGAACTTTCAGCCATTACAGATACACCTCAGGGGGGCTGTGCAATAGACTCATCACACAGCCCTCACTAGAAGATGAAAGGATAATTTCAAAATTCACCCTCTGTCCTGCAAAGATTTAGTAGTACTAAGTTCTCAGAATAGCCTCAGTGAACTCCAACAAAAGAATTCTGACTAGAAATTTCTACATGCAGAAGTGGGTAATTTAGGGATAGTAATTTTTTGGTAGGGTTTTGCTCCTAACCCAGTAGGAGCACAGCAAAACACAAGACAATTATATTCCTAATTTTTATATTTTCATGGAGAAGTGCTGGCTTCTAAATAGTAGATTATAGCTTGGTTACTTTAAGACACCAAGCTTTTTTGGCCTTCTCCTCTGGTAATAATGTGGCATGCATGCCTGTCCTCTCAAGCTTCCTATAAAAGGTAAGCGGTGGCTCCCAGGAGTTTGTGTGATTTATGTGCTGTTTGTATTAAGGTAACAATATAATTATTGTTTGTGGGCAGTGATCTGAGCCTTAAGATGAGTTTATTGAGACAGAGGGTGTATTTACACATAATGCCAACGACTGTCTGAATGTGTGTTTTTTTGACCTTGATATGAACACCAGTTTGTCCCTGCGTTCATGATGTGGCGCGGCTAGACACACAGCTCATCTTGGGGCAAATCAGTGTTTTGGTCGTCACCTGATCTCAGCATGCAAGCGCTGATCCCTCGTTCCCTGAGTTGTACCTGCTTACATGGCACACGCTATCATTAGACACAACACTGGCCATGTGTTCAGCTGGAACACACAAATTGTCCTTGTGATGCAATGGTGTTCACATTGCATGTTCAACGAGTGGCCAAATTGGTGTTGGGATTGTTATGGTGCTTACACATAACGGCCAAACATGTGTTTAGGGATTTTGACACCTGATCTTTGTTATGCCCGGTGTCACATGAATTACCATACTGTGGTGAACTCAACTTTGTTTGACTGAAATTAAAACAGGCAGCCTAGATCTGGGGTGGGGAACCTCAGGCCCAGGGGTCAAATGTAGCCCATGGCTAGTTTTTATTTGCCCCCTCTAGTTCCCAGATCTAGCTCCTGGATCCAGTTCCTATCGCCAAGCACTGAAAGAGTAAGCAAAGGGAAGGGAGCAGAGATGAGGGAGCAGAGGGATCGGAGACAGATCAATAGCACATGCCACAGATCTATGATCTGGAACCTCCTTCTCCTGAGTGCAACCCTTAAACATCCCTGCTCCCAACTTCTATATGACTTTCAGAGGTTGTACTAATTTTCAAACTGGCCCCTGGGAGGGGAAAGCTTCCTCATCCCTAACCTAGATACTGAACCAGCTGATCTATTTAAACCACAAGGGTAGATTCTTCAGGCACTCATTCCAAAACAGGTGGCTTTTTCGCTCATAATATTTTATGACTTTCATTGTTTTACGGTGGAATGAGCCAACCCACAGCTCCCCTTCTGACCCTTCAACATCCTCAAGTTTAGTGAAAAACAGGTGTTTGATATCTGGGAGCTCACGCAAACAGGGGGATTAATTGCCTATGTAAAAGGGCCTTGCTTTCACATCAAAACCAGAAGCCAAAAAAGAGCATGCAGAAGGTAACAAGGAAATATAGTATAAGCTCATAACCACACAAAGTCATGGAGCACAATCCTCACCCATTAAAGTCTATGGAAAACTCTCATTTTTATGTCCTGAACATGTAAAATATGAGAAGAAAACAGTATTAGTGATTTCAGAAACCAACAGGAACCTTATGAAAACTTTCTTAAACACAGGCCACTTGTGGTAACTGATATATTTATTTTATTTTATTTTATTGATTTTGATTTATATCCCGCCCTATCCCCAAAGGCTCAGGGCGGCGCACAAACATAAAATACAAATATAAAATAAATAATTAAAAAGCCACAGAATTAAAAATGCCCCATCACCCTCCCCCACCCTCCCCCAATCTATCCCTGCCCATTGAATGCCTGGTCAAATAATAAGGTCTTACGCTGCCTCCAGAAGATGTTTAAACTAGGGCTCAGGTGAGCCTCCAAGGGGAGGGAGTTCCAAAGCTGTGGAGCAGTCACCAAGAATGCCTCTCTGTGGGCTCGAGTCGTACGAAACTGGGTCAGTGCTGGAACCCACAAGAGGGCACCCTCAGCAGTTTTTAAGGGCCATGAAGGGGCATAAGGAGAAAGGTGGTCCTTCAGATATGTAGGGCCCTACTTTAAAGGCCAAAACCAGCACCTTGAATTTTGCCCAGAACGCTATAGGCAGCCAGTGCAGACTCTTAAGCACTGGTGTAATGTGCTCCTGGCCACCCACCCCCATATACAATTATGGGTATTTTAGATGTTATGAGACCATGGTCAACCACAGTGAATCCCCTGTGGTGGCCGTTCGTCCGGTAACATCTGTTGTGGTTCCCGCCAGATGTTCACCCCAGTGAATCTCTGGCGGGAATCACAATGGCCATGATTCTGGACCTCCAGCCGCCCAGAGGTCCAGAATCATGGTGGTATCAGGCCCCAACCATTGTTGGATTGGCCACAATCCAGGATGGGTCACAGGTAACGTCTGTTACCTGCAGCCGGGCAGGATCGTGGTCCTGACCACGGGATGGGATCAGGCGCAGTGGCCGGATTGCCCGCCCATCTCCCAGAGGGCGGGCGGCTGGAGGGGCGTGGGGGTGCGGGGCTATGCGGTCGCATGTTGTGCCGTGCAGCCCCACCCCCTCCCCAATCCCCCTCCAGAATCAGAAATGGATTCTGGTCCATGAATAAGCGTGGCGAGCCTCCGGGCCCATCATGTCTAAAATTACCATATATGTCTTCAGAACTAAGTCACTAGGAATAGGTACCAGGGCTCCCATGTTCCCATAGTAAAACTGTCACTAATAGGGCAATCCTCTGACATTGTCATTGTTTTGCCATTGGCTTCAGTGTGTAGAAGATGATCCCCAAGTCTGAATTATAACACCAGATCCAAATATACCTAATCTCTAATGGGCTTATTTCTGGATAGGTATTTTGCAGATGACCCCATAATTATACTAGGGTGAACCTAAGTCTCTCTGTGCTCTGGTCACTCTCCCAATATAGGGAAATTTGGATCCAGATTTGAGCATAGCAACAAAGACCCTTTTTATACAGGTCACGGCACGGGGAGTCCATGTGCGCTGCAGTTGATGTGCACTGCATGGGGGGAGGGTATAGTCGGGCATGCACCCATCCCCCATGCATTCCCACACATGAAGACACCTCCGTTTTTTCCGGTGCCTCCGTGCGTGGGGATGCATGTGTGTGAGAACGTGCACACGCACCCCCGCGGGATTTACATGGGTGGCACACACGCATGAACACCCAGATTTCTGGGTGTTCATGTGTGCGTGCCACCTGTGTAAAAAGAACCATAGACAAGTCTCTATTCAAAATCACCACGTATTAATAGCACTTTCCTATTGTCTCTGATCTCCAGGGCCATCGTCATTTATGGAGGTGTTATCCCATCACCTCATCTCCTGATGAGTACTAAGTCTTAAACATTGCAAGAGAAAGACATCAAAAAGATGAGACAAGTGTTACTTGCCTTAATTCCATGAGTAGTCCTATTGAAATCAATGGAATCACACAGCTGAGTAAGATAGGCAGGATTTGAATGGAAAACTCCAACTGGCCATAATGTGGAAAAACAGATGTGCGAAAGACCATTGTTCTCTTCATTCACACAGTGTCAGGTTCAAGTTTTTGCTTTCATGGATGTTGAAAGGTGCTTAAGAAAAACTCAGATAATAGGACTATCTGTTAAGTAATGAAGAAATAAGACATTTCTTCTGGGATTCATTTTGCTTCATGATTTGTTTCTTATATTCGCGGGGTGGGGGAGGCACATCATTTTCTACATTACACCCTGATTAAACATATACAAAGTCTAAGAGAGAGAGAGAGGATTTGTAGAAGTATTCTTAAACTGTCTCTGATATTTATGATACTTTTTCCGGATGTGCAAAAGAAATTCAAATGAACAACAAGTAAACATACTAAGGGTGATTTCAGACGTGACGGGCCTCCATCTAGCCATGGTCCAGGATCTGTTTCAGTCCTTTAGACGTGCCGGCCTGATTCCAGAGGGGGATCAGGGAGGGGAAGGGGCTGCACAGCGCGACGTGCAGCCGGACAGCCCCGCCCCCTGTGCTCCCCCAGCCACCCGCCCTCCGGGAGACAAGCGGGTGCAGAGGCCAATCCGGCCACTGTGCCCGATTTCGCATCATGGTCTGGGCCACAATCCGGGCCGGTGGAAGGTAGCAGACATTACATTCCGCCGATCCCGGATCGTGGTTGTGCTAACCACGATTCCGGAGGTGAGGCTGGCCTCACCTCCGGAATCATGGTTAATCTGATTCCCACCTGAGGTTCACTGTGGTGAGCTTCTGGCAGGAATCCTTGAGATGTTAAGGGCCTCTCCTCCACCACAGGGGATAATCTGTGGTAAGAGGGAGGCCCATAATGTCTGAAATCACCCTAAGTTTCCAAAGTGTCTTTGCTATTACATGATCACTGTGCTTGAGACTATAGCAAAATGTGAAAAGGTAATAGAGGTGAGCTGAAGGCACATCATTCGTTTTTTGTTTTCATTTCCAAAAAAAAAATTGTTTCAAGGGTGGGATTGTAAGTACTGTTTTCATTTATTTTTTTGTTTTATTTTTATTTAAAATAATTTTTAAAATCATTGCGCATCTGCAAAATGGCTTCTGGGGGCTGTTTTGCACATGTGCAACCCTTTCCAAAATGGGGACACTGCTGAGGCAGCAGGTTTTAAACCAACAAAAGGAAGTACTTTTTCACCGAAAGTATAATTAACCTATGGAACCAAGGTACATTGAATGTTCTGAAGACAAACAGTTTAGTTGGGTTCAAAATGAACTGGCTAAGCTCTTAGAGGATAAGTCCATCAATGGCTATTAGACAAGTTGGTCAGGGGATGAAGATTCTGGCTATTGGGAGCTGAGAGTAAACAGGGAATGGATCACTCCATATATCACTTGTCTGTACACATCCTCTAAAGCACTAGATTAAGGATAGTGGGTGCTAACAGAAGTGACAGCACTGCTGTCATCCTGCCTGGGGGTGGGGAGGGCTACCCCTGGCTGGGTTAGCTCTGACCATGGGAACACACATCCGCACATCCAGACCTGGGGGTGGGGAGCAACAGGCAGCCACCCAGCCACACTCCCTTGCTGCCACCGTCACCTGTCCCCCTCCTCCCGGCATGACAGGCAGCCATGGCTGCCAATAACAGGCAGCCATAACTGGCCACCATGGCAACCTCCCATGTTCCTGCCCAGTTCCACCTGCTCTGGTCCAGTTGGGCAGATACTGGGGCCAGACTGTGGGCCCGCTTCATTCCAGGCCCACATTTCCAGCCTGGGTGCGGTTTGAACAGACCCACATCTGGCAGGTCCGGAAAAAACATAACTGCATGACGCTGGCCCACCCAGGCCAAAGAGGGCCGAACTGGACCTGCGTTATGACTGTTAACACCCATTGTTGGAGACAGAGTACCAGGCTAGAGGGACCATTAGTGTAATGCTGCATGGTATTTCTTGTGCTCAGAAAAAAATCTTGACACTTACAGTAACCAACATACAGTTATTTGTCTTCAGTAATAAGTCACTAGAAATAGGTACCAGGACTCCCATGTTCCCACAGTAAAACTGTGACTAACAGGACAATGTTTTATGAGAGTGGCATTTTGTTTAAGAGTTTGATTGGACTTATTAGTGCATTTGTTTTTAAAACTACATGATGTGGACTAAGTGAGGGAAAAAACATCTGCTGCCTTCTCGAATTATGTCGGCCCATGGGGGTCTGTAATTTACATTTTTTCAGCTTCAGGTTTTTAGAATAATGGAAGGACTGCCTGAGTAATGCTTAAAAAAATAAATAAAAAAGAATTGCATGAAATAAGGCCCGAAAAATGTGTATACATAAACCAGATCTGCAACTCTGAAGTGAAGTATTTCAGATTAACTGGCTAGATGATTAATGAAACCAGGAAGAAAAACTCCAGATCAAGAGTTATACATATTTCTTCACAGGGCCTAAGGAACTGAAATGGATTTGTTCTGACTTTCTGTTTTTCCCCATATCAATAGTCACATTCAAAGCTATGTCATCCTTTCTCAGCATTTAAAAACCATTTAAGGTTGATTTATTTTATCCACAATATAAATTTTAAGAGGTTTTGTTATAATATTGTTATAATAAGCGGTTTTCTTATAATATTGGGATTGTACTGAGCATTTTGTCATTATGACATATGAGTACAGCTCATTTAGGAGTCTGTCCAATGGAAAGACTTATGTCATAATAGATAAATAGTCCTGAAAGCATGGGAAGAAGATAAAATATAAATATCTCCAATATCACTGCCTAAGGCCCTTTTCAAATGGCCGTAGTGGGCGGGCGGATGGGTGTGCGTCTGCGGTGGGTGGAGGTGGGTGTGCGGCCATTCCCACAGACACACACCCATCTCCACCCATCTCCACCCACCTCCGTGCACAGAGTAACCAGCACTGGAGCCTGTTGCTCCGTGCATGGGTGATGGGTGGAGGTGAGTGGAGATGGGTGGAGCACAGCAGCATGCATGCACCCCTCCCCCAACATAGATGCTAATCCTACGGGTGCCCACTCATCCCCCCCAGGACCTGCCGTGACATTCACATGGACGTCCCCTCCCCCCCACCACCACACACATGTGAAAGGGGGGGCACCCATGTGAAAAGGGCCTAAAAGACATCCATGGAGAGTGCAAATGTAACCTGTATATGGGAGAGTTTTGTCTTCAGGGACAACCTGAATGAGTTCCCAAAGCTGTACTATGACATTACATTATTCACGTTTTCAAACATCCTACACACGCACACAGTTGGGACCAGATACAAAGGGATTGGAGTCTGTTGTCTTGGAAAACATAAAGTGACAGTATGTGGGCATGGGTATTTCATCTCTGTAGGGGAGAATGTATCCCCAGGATATAGCTGTATATTTATACAGAACAGAATATACTGCAACTTCGTTATAATGCTGTATTTGGGAGCCATGCCTCATGCCATTTTATAACAAGATTATGCTCCGCTCCCCCATTTGGGGGTGAGCAGCGCACCTTTGTCACATTGGAGGATGATGGCCAGGACAGGGTGAAGGGCTGCACTCGTGCTGTAGCCAGTCGGATGTTGCCATGGCAACCTCCACTTGTGGCGCGATGGGAAACTTCATCTTCCAAGGCTTCCCAGCAGCCATTTTAGGGCTCTATCAGTCATTTCTTCATTCTGGCTGGTGGATCCCATGCAGCTGGATACGCGGACACCAATGCACCCACCCAAGCTTTAGTCCTGCTTCACTGTGAGCCATGGCAGGTCATCAGCTGATGGGGCCAGGAAGGAATTTTTCCAGTTGCTTCTGATTGGCCGAGAGGCAGTGAGCTTTCTCACCTTCCCCACAGTGCTTGCTCTAAATAGGTACACTATCTTTTGTTGCTACTTGTTGCACTTGTTGGGTCCAATGGGAAGTTGTTCAAGTTTGTAGTTATTTTACAGTATAAATAGGGAGCCATCTCCTTATGAGATGGGGAAGGGGGTAGCACAAGGGCAGGGTGCAGCCCAGCACTCAATCCTTCCCAACAGCACAAGTTGGTGCAGTGATTATTCTGCAGGACCCTGAGCAGTTCCAGATTAGTCATGGTGCATCACTTGCCTTTGCTCCGTGAGCCTCAATAAGCAACCCCACCTGGAATAAGACACATATACTTCCCCACTCCCCCCGCCAGTCCAAGCTGGGCATCTTGGAACTGGGGCGGGGTGAGTTTAGTTATACAATGAGGCGAAGCTAATTCAGTACCGTGGGGCCTGCTAAGGTTTAGGTTTTAAGTTCCATTGTACCATGTTTTATTAAGGAGATGGGATTGCCCCCCTCCCTAAATACTGATTGTGTTAAAATTAAATAAAGAGTGTGACCTTTTACACCCAATTAATTGTGTCCTGGCTTCTTTCCGGGGTGCTATGACAAATGCTTTGTACACGTAAATCTATTTGTGATGTAACTCATTGAGAGCCATGCCTCACACCACATTATAACTGAATTTGTGTTATAACAATGCATGTTAACATAAGAACATAAGAAGTGCCATACTGGGTCAGACCAATGGTCCATCTAGCCTAGCATCCTCTCTCCGACAGTGGCCAATCACAGTGGCTTGGGAGAAGCATCCAACAGGTCACAATGGGGGATCCATTCCCTGATGTTTTCCCCCAGCTCCCGTCATGTTCCCTGCTCCTGTTATAGTGAGGTTGCACTGTATTATTCTGTTCTGTATAGATTATTCTATGGCCCTCATCATTGTAGTCTTTGAGTGCCTTCCAGTAGCGCAGTAAAAGACACGAGCAAGGCCAGCCATAGGTATTTCACTACCCTGGAGAACATTAATTTTGTTGCCCTCTTCTCTCCCCCAAAGCCTTCAAATAAAAACACCAATTGGTAACACAACACATTGTCTCACCAGCACCACCACCTCCACCACACAAACACTTTCCCTGAATCACTTGCTAAAGCATGTTCTGGCTCCCTTTTTCCTAGTTCAAATGTCAGCAGTTGCCCAAAATCAAATGGCATTGCATGCCATAAAATAGGTAGACACACCTAAACATTAATGTATACACGCTAGCCATGAAAGAGACACTGTGAGCACATGGCATTACAGCCAAATCCTGGCTGGTGGCCACTGACTGAGAAGTTCCAAGTTGTTGCATCTTCTCAACCACTCTCCCAGGGATGGCTCTTAGCCTGACCTTGGAGTGGTTCAAGAGGGTCTGCATGATTACCAATGCCCTGAGATCTCCATGAGTCATAATGATCCCTTTCTTCTGCCCTCACAAAGGCACTGTCTTGGACAAGATGTCCAATGTATGAGCTGACCACGGAGATGAATTACCTCGATTGGCTGTGTTTGGTTCTCATATCCTCTCCCCAGTGTCCCCACAAAAGATTGCATGTGCATTGTATGGTGTGGTTTGGGTGGGCTTGGGGTAGAAGGTTTCTGCGCTTCAAAGTGTCTGCATTAGAAGAGGCAAGATCTAAGAAGTGTGTCTTGCACTCAGAGTGGAAGCTAATGAGGTTTGGTGGTTTCTGTGAGAGATTTATTCCATAATCTTGGACTGCTTTCCAAAACACCCCATCTCCTGTCTAGGTGAGTGTTTTCCCTTTCTGTAGACAGTTCCATTGTGTCAATGGAGTGAAGTTGTCATCCAAAGTCCTCATCTTAATGTGTAAGAATTATTTTCCCAAACGTTTCTGCAAAATTCCCCTAGCATAGCTGGGAAATGCCTACCACCATTATTGCCTGAAATGTTCCACTGTCTTACTTATCTAATGTAGATTTGAACTTCTCAAGGGATAGGAACATGCTTTGTACATGTTTGTAAGGGACAAAGTAAACCTGATAAATAACATAAGTGATTGCTCCTAACTTAAACCCTAGACTCTGCGGATGGGAACGGTAGTGTTAAAAGCTTCATTTTCTGGTGTCAACCTAACAACTGCTTATTTTTCTTTTGAAAAAAAAATCCATTTCATGGTAACAAATCGAGCATTATTGAATTTTCTCTATAATGTTTGTAATTACCATGAAGTAGGTCAGAAGCCTGAACGATATACAATGGGTGGCTCCTGAACCAAGTCCATTGACATTGCATAACTATTCTAAGGCCATTTTCTAATGGGTGTGGGTGTTTGGGGGGATGGGTGGGTGGCGCAGTGGGTAGGTGGTGTGTGAGGGTGCATTCCCATGGACCCCCACCCACCTCCACTCATCTCCAGACACGGAGCATCTGGCATTGGTGCCCGTTGCTCCGTGCGTTTCACAGGGGCACGCCCCCGAATGCGACTCCAAGGCCATGCATGGAGACCCACAGCGCGCCCCCGGCTTGGAACAGCTGATTCCCGCCCCAGCACCAGCTCCGCAACCAATCTTACCGCTGGGGTCCCGGATGCAGGAGACACCTCCATGGCGCAGCATGTTGCGCCCGAAGCAGGAAGTAATTCCCTGCTGCCGCGCAACGCGGGGGCGGGGCCAGTAATGCTGCGGCGCCCCCAGCATCTCAGGAAATGCCAGGGGGGCGTGGCCAGCACTACAAATGCTGGCGCTGTGAAGCACACAGCGCCGGTGATCAGAGACTGGCCCTGGACTGAAGTTCACTGAGCCTTCCCAAAGCTAAGTCCCCATTCATAGGGTTCCCTATTCCCTTCTTTCCCGGAGCAACGTGTGGAGTGCTGCTGTTCACCTGGTGTGGTGAGTGAGTGAGTCCTTCCCCTGTTTTCCTTGAGTGTGAGTGTGAGTGTGAGAGAGAACGAGAGAATGTGTGGAAAGTGTGTACGCGCCCCTCCCCTCCAGGGATCTTCCCCTTCCCCTCCTCTCAGGAAGCTTGTTCCCTCTTCCCACCCTGTGGTCCTGGGGCTCCCTGTTCCCTCCAATTCTCACGCTAGCACTAGCACTGTGTCTTGGATCGTGTGTGTGGTTGAACAGTGGGGCAGGGCACTCCATTGTATCTGTCCGGCGCCCTATGATGATAGGGGCCTAATCCCGTACGGGATACCTTGGCCCAATTACTATCCTGACAGGCAACTTACTCCCTTAGGGGAACTTGCCAAGAGCACTGTGAGGGGCCCGTGTCCACGCCACCACAACTGTGTGTATTGTGCCTTCCTAAGGTTTGTCTCTGTCGCTCCTTCTGGACAGACACCCCTCTCCTTCCCCCCCACCCTACCTGACAGTGCGTGGGTGATGGGTGGAGGTGGGTGGAGCATGGGAGCGTGGGAGCATGCATGCACCCCCACCCACTGGCTGCTGCATTCCCACAAACGCTCACCCATCCCCCCCGCACCCACTGCAGCGTTCAAATGGACGCCCCCTTCCACCTGCAAATGCAGGTGAGGGGGGGCATCCATTTGAAAAGGGCCTAATACTATTCCCACTATAGTACAAGGCCTTCTGTGATTCCTAGTATGCCTCCAAGACCTTGGTTCAAAAAGGGGGGGAGGGTGTGCGTGTCCTAGAAAATAGAATAAAAGAGGGTCTGCAAAGTGAAGTTATGCAGTAACAGACTATTCTTTGGAAAGGCATGTCCATTATTTCCAAAGCAGTCAACCTGGAGACATTTTGCTCCCATTAAGCTGCATATCCGAAAGAGCTTTACTGGAACTACTGTAGCTAAGTCAGGCACTTGCCATGGATGATTTTATTTAATGGCCTTCTGATTGGTATAGTCTTGACTAATTTCTGCAATTAGAGAGGCTCATTTTCAGGGACTGAAATGCTAACATTTTTTAATTAGTTTTTATGGGCCGGGGCTTTTAATTTGAGATTTTAAAAAACATTGTAGCTCACAAAAACCAAATAAACTGCAGCTAATGAAATTCGCAGAAGTAGAGTGCTCACAGAACATTTCTCACTGGCTTTCTCAGATGATTTATTGACAGCTGGTTGTAAAAACAATTTTATTTAAGGTCATAATGTTTGGTTAAAAAAGGAAAGAAAGAAAGAAATCCATTTAATTTATGGTGTAATTAGCCTTCGTGCAATAGGCACGATGCCAGACCCATCACTTAGGGCTTTGAAATACGCACACTTGGGGTTTTTAATTATATCTTTGAGAATGTGTTCAAAGGCAAGACTCAAGTGGGGTGCTGTTACTTTCTCTTTATAGCCATGTTATTGCCGTTAGAATAGTCAAAACATGAGATTTACTTGCCTTGATTGATATCTACTAATTAAATAGACCGGCCTGATAGACAAGATGCAAAAGTGTGCAGCGTGTTGCAGCTGTCGTGATGCTGCAGTTCAGCTTCACGCTTCTGCCAAAAGAAGCACTTGCCAAGAACATTATGAGCTGACTCTGATCCCACTAAGGGATTCAATGAGAATTTTGCACCAGATAAGCCCTGATAAACCCCAGCCTTCCCTCCCCTTCCCAAGCACAGGCAGAGACATGGGGCATCTCCCTCTCCTGGCTTTGTCCCCTTCGCCGCCAACATGGCGGCGACGAGGTGATTGTCGCGTCCCCCCTCCCCCTGTGAGGGGAGACACAGAAGATGGCCGGTGAACGGGGCTCGTTAGAGAGCCCGTTCGCGCGCTTCTTCTGGGTTGCCAGGGCAACCGTCCCGAGAGCGAGGTGGAGCATGCGCACCTCGTGGGACCTGGAGGCCACGCCCCCTTTAGGAGGGGCGTCTCCTCTGCTAGCCGCGTGGCGCGGCATTCCCAAAGTGGAGGGCAGTGAAGCAGCAGCAAGTACGATTGCTGCTGCTCCCCCCC
>QEPC01000373.1:721468-740028 GCA_003113815.1 Sphenodon punctatus
GACATGCGCTGTCTTCAGACCCGGTGGACACGTTACTTCTTACTCAAACCCACAGTGGGTTGTCCCCCCCCTTCGGCCTTGCCCTGTCGAAGGAGGGGAGGTAAATGCTGAAAGGATACTGTCAACGGAAGGCACATCCGGGCAGTACCTGAGTTAACAAGTTCTAATAGTTAAATGGCATATTGGACCCAAAATTGCAGATAGCAATTTTTTCCCCACCTGCCTAACGTGGCATCTTTTGAATAAAGAGTGTGGCCAGTTTTACACCAACTCATGTTTCTGTGTCTCATTGGGGTGCGCCGACAAGTTCTCCTTTCTGCTGCTGTCAGATTCCAGCTTTGTGTGGAAGAGTCCTCTTTGCTCCACTCCTTTCCCTCCTTGGTTCTGAGATCATGGTTATGGCCCCTACGTGTTCAGGATTGCCAACTGTTATAGGGTAAAATCCCAGGCCCAGGCAAATCAAATGGAACTTTGTCCTTGATTTTGGTTAAGCAAAGATTTTACCCACAGAGTAAAACCTTACCCCATGAGTATTCCCATTGCAAAGGATCTAGGTCAGGAACAAGATGCTACTGTTACTATGTGTGTAGAAGTATCAGAATCTGGACTCCTCCTCCTGCCATAGATTCTGAACATTCCTGGGTAAGCCACTGGTGTGGACAGCAGCTGCCCCAGGGCAAGTAGCCAATTGTGGTGCAGAATGCCAGGAGATGTAGGCAGGAGTAACTCATCCAGCATATTGCCCCTGTGATCAGGTGCTCATCCAAGGACATCTTCACTCAGGGCTTGACTTAGGGGCAGGCAACAGAGGCACCTGCTTAGGACAGCAGGAGGGGGCACTCACCTGCTCATGGTGCCCCCTCCCACCATCACCACCACAACCGCACTGCCTCATCCGTGCCACCTGCAGCTTGGAGGAGGGGACACCCCCCACACCCCATCCATCCCCACCTGGAGAAGCCCTGTTTCGCCACACACACACCTCCCCTCCCTCCCCTCTCCCCCCCTCTCTCTCTCTCTCTCTCACTCACACACACACACACACCCCCCCCCACACACACACAAATGCACTCTGTGGTGTTGCCAATTGTGGAGGAAGAGACTCTGCTTCTCCACTGGAGGCTGCTACTGTCTCTATTACTGCCTTCAGAAAGTAACCAGTATGTGCATCAGAGCTCCAGTGGGTGAGGGTGCCTGGGGTGACAGCCTGAGTTGCCTGGAGGTGCTAAAATCCTAAATCCAGCCCTGTCTTCACCCCACACTAGTGGCTTCCCTTGAATCTGTGGAACACTAGATTAGGGAGAGAGGCTTTGGTGTTCAGTAAAAGTGCTAAGCCTTTGGCCAAGTTCAGTGGAGGTTTGGGAGCCCATCAGTGATTCTGGAACGTCTTTGGCTGATTCCATGCTGGTGTTTTGCTCAGGTTTAAAAGAGAGGAGGGTCTGAACTCGCCTCTCTCCCTAATCTGGTGTTCCACAGATTCAAGGGAAGCCGCTAGTGTGGAGTGAAGACAGAAAAGATAGCTATGGTTTACTTTTCTTTTCAAAACGTGTACACACCTCCTACATGCACGTAATTAGGGAACAGAATTTTTATGGCGGGTTATTGTGATCTTGGGAAACTTGTAGTCATGTTTAAGGAGCAGGTAAAGGGGAGTAACTGCAGAGTGTTTTCCCTTTGCAACAAGTTTTCCTGCATTAATCTCAAATCACTCAGGACTTTTCTTTTTCTACTGCTGTATTTTCTAGCACATGATTATTTTGACACTAGACCAGGAAGTATGAAAAGAAATCCAGAAAAGCAACTTTTCACAGATCTGCGGAAAACATAAGGCTCAAGGTGGGGAAGCATGGTACGGGAATAAACCCATCACTTCTTTTTAGCTCCTCCTTTTCCTCTTCCAGGGGTTTCATGGCCCAGCATCACCAAGTAAGTCCACCTCTCTTGCACATGCCGAAATAATGAAGCTTAGGTTTTCTAAATCTTAGAAGAATATAGGCAGCCCCTGTAATTCAATCTGAAAAAGCACATTCTTCACTAAACTAAGCAGTTGGTTTCAATGAACCTCAAGGGCTTTACTTGTAAACAGGTTATTATATATTGTTTGGCACTCTTGTGCTTTTTCTGGGTCTTCAAAATATAAGTTCAATAATTAGGTGGTCAAAGAAGAACAAGAGTTAATTCCTACATAATGAAACTCTTTTCATAACCAACTTTTCCCCTCTACATAGGTGGACTGCAATTTCCAAAGAGGTAGATCACCTATGCTCCCTTTCACTTAGAGGAAACATCTGAGCTTTTTCAAGGTTCAGGTCCATATTGAACTTAGTTCTCTCTTTTGCACATGTGTGCTATGTTGATTTGACTTTTTCAAACATGAGACACACTTGATCCATGGCCCAAAATGTATATTAAAAGTGAAATCAGATTAAAATAATGTGTATGGTACAGACTACTTCATGGGAAATCAGCTAATCAGAAAAGTCTGCCTAATTATGATATTTCTCAAAAAGCCAATGATGGTCAATCATAATAAATTGCACAGACTGTTACTTACGTGGAATACAACTTCTGCATGCTTGGGATTCCAAGAAGGCAACCTCCAGTTACTTTAAAATGCAAATGCCTTTAAACTTAAACATCTAAGTATCTGACTCTTAGTAGAACTCAGCATTGTGGGCACAATCCTTGGTCAATAGCAAATATCCCATTTACTTTAATGACGGTGGATTATCCTGCCCAAGTTACTTCAGGAATAAATTTGCTTAGAAAGTTGAATGTGAATGTATGTGTCTTGGAGGCATAAGTGTGTCATTTGGGGCTGATCTGACATCATTGAGAATTTGGCTACTGAAGGGTTCCCAAATTTAAATGTTCAAAAAACATGAGTCAGACTCCCAAATTATCATGTGATTGTTGTTGTTTTTTTAAAAAGGGGGGGGGGGGTTTCTTAATTCTCTAAGAACTCAAGAGCTGCCATTTCTGAGTCAGACCAATTATCCATCTAGTCCAGTATCCTGTCTCAAAGAGTGGCCAGTACTGGATGCTTCCAAGGAAGCCTACAAAAGCGGACAGCTGTGGAATGATCCATCATCAGATGTTCACGCCTAGTTTCTGGCAGCCAGGGATGGCATCTCCTAACCAAACTGGCTAGTAGCCATTGATGATGGACTCATCTAGTATTTTTCACAACCAGTTATACTATGAGGGTGACAACAAATGAGAGGCTAGCCCGCTGGAGTCAGTGTTCAGTCTGTGCAGCCCCCACTAAGCCCCCACTCACATGTTTAGCATTTAGACCCTAATAAATGGACAGCTCCTGCGTGTATTTCTTCTGCATGCGGGCAGCCCTCACTCACACACACACACACACCCATACAGATTTAGTGCAACAAACCTAATAGATGGGCAGGCGTTCTTCCCTGCCACACTCTGCCCACCAACCTCCCCCTTCCCAGCATCCCATCCCCTGTCATGATGCACAGCTGTGGAAAACTATGGGGAGAAGAAGCTGCCTCCGCTGTTTCCTTCTTCCAGGCTAATATGACCGATTATGGCCAGCACCTGCTGTCCCCATCCACTTGCTCACATGCAGTATGCAGTCAATCCTAGCTAGGCAGCCCAACTCTTTAAACTTTTAAAAACATTTGGTGTATAGTCTGCAGATTTCACTGATGCCTGTACCGAAGCCATGGATCCTGAGGTCTCCCTGGCGCTCATTATCGTGCTCCAGGTCTTCATTACCACTGCTGAGCCGAACCTGAGAGAGATCCAGTAGAACCAAGCCACCTGCTGTCGTTGGCTCAATAAGATTTCTAGGCACAGACAGGCACTCACTCAAGCTGTGGCCAGGGTAGTGGAGCACACTGTCATGAGATGGGGGTCTCACTGCCCCACTCTAGGCTGCTGTGTCTCAGTTTCCCTGGCTTGCAGCTCTCACTGGACAAGCTCTCTCTCTATAACTGAGTCAGCCTGCAACGGGTGAACCTTGTCACCTTTTTAGCCTTGGAGAGTCCCAGCACAGATTCTTTCTCTCTAGGTTCACCTGTGTTTGTAAACAACCAAACTGTGTCTGGCCAATGTTAGGAATTTCACTGGACCACATTAGGTTAAAAGAAGTTTAATGAATAAATCATGAATAAGCATGTAGTACAAATTATACCCAAGAGTGCAGATAACAAAATAACAGAACCTGTAATACATTCCTATCTGTACTTGAATTCTCCTAACTTAGACTTACCCTAATCAAAAGTCGAAGGCTATTTCAGTTCATGTCACAGCCAGCGGTGGAAAGCTTGTCTGAGTACAAGTCTTAGGGTTTCCAATAGATCAGTCCTTACTTCATAGCTTGTTTGGTGCAGGCCTTCTCTGACTGGCAAGATGTGATTTTTCCCCAGATGGCTCTGGAATTGCCCTTAAGAACCTTTTCAGAATTCTTTGTCTCCTTTTCCTGCCTAGGTGAGTTGTGGCTTTCTGCACGTAGGCCAGGATCAAGTCCACTAGCAAGTCAATGGCTGTTTGCTAGAAGGTGCCAGGAAGTTTCTGGTTGCGCAATTTCATTCCTGTCATGACTGAACAATTCTGTTTACATTGGTTACATGAAGCGAGTTTTCAGTTCTCAGTTTACCCTTACATATTTGTTATACACATGGTCTACATGTATCCTAGTATCTCTTCATCACACACACCACAATGCAGAGGCGGCTCCTGCTTTGGCACCATGCACATCCCTTCCTCTGGTGACAACAGACCGCAATGACAAGGATCAAAGCCCTGCAAGGGGAACTGATGCGCCATGCTGTCAGAAGACATGGCTTCAGTCACCAATGCCCTGAGCATTGCTCTACCCACCAAGAGGCTGGTCTGGGTGAAAGAAAAAAGCTCAGACTAGTGGGAGAATGTGCTGTCCTCATAAGGTGATGCCAAGTGGATCGCCAACTTCCAGTGTCAGCCGGTGGTTTCTAAGGCTGGTGGGCTGGGGCTTTTGACATTACTATGGAATATACAATGAATAAAAAACCCATACTGAATAGAGATCTTGGACTCAAGGCAAAGGTTTATTAAGTAAACAAGGGCTTACAGTTCATATGAAAACAAACATTTGAATGGGTCTACTGACTGTACACAAAATGTGCCTGGCATTCTTTGTGCTATGCAAACAGCATAATTGTCCTATGGGTGAAGCCACAGAAACCGAGCAACGAAAGCAACCAACCATCAACCAACAGGCAATGTGATCAATGGCAGGAGTACCAAAAGAGAAAGAAAAGTAGTGCCTCGATAGCTAGCCCAGATTTCAAAAATATCCAGTTTCTTATCTACAGTACAATTCAAACAGACACTATAGTACCCGAAAAACACAGGCAGCACAGACGAGAATCATCATCATAACTTTTATATAGCACTTTCAGTGCCCTTCCCACAAGCTCCCAGGCAAAGAGCTTCCCCCACCCCCACACACTCACAAAAAGAGAAAAAGAAAAACATAAATGCTGGACAAATCACAACATTGTGATGAATTGAGAAGCAATCAACTCAAAAGGGGTGCAGAAGCATTTTGAAGGGCCAGAAAAAATAGACAGCTCAGCAGGCACAGGCAGTAACCACCATGAGACATTGTAGCAAAGACACACTGAAACCCATTGAAAATGCAGGGGGGGGAAACCCCCATATTGTGAGAAATCTTAAATTATACCCTATAAAGGCTGCAGAGGTTTTTTCAGAGGGTGAGAGGCCATGCACAGGTGTGGAGAGGGTAGGCAGTAGCCAACATGTAACATTCAAACAAAGACACCCAAACTAAAAAAAACCACATAAATTCTAAATTGCAAACTATAAAGCCTCCAGGGGTTTTTTCAGAGGCTGTGGGGGCAGGGGTCATGCACAGTTTAGCAAGGGTAATAGACTATAGCCAATATAAAATACACCAAAACCTGGAGGAAATGCAACGGGAAAAAATTGTGAACTCAGGGGTGGCCATAGCAACCAACAGCAGGTTTGCAGAGACTACAGTAACCCCACCACCCAGACATAGGGTGAAAGCATATGAGACAGTGGCTAGCTGGATCCCCTGCCCAATTCTGAAGCAGGAAGGGTGGTGGTTAGAGTGACGGTGGTGCCGGTCTCATGCTGAAGTTGATCGATTGCAGTATAGAGCCAGTTTATGGGCTTATGCTGTGGCTGTCAGGGCAGTGAAGAAGGAGTTCTTAATCTTCGCTACCCTGATAGCGTCTCCAATGGAGCTTTTCCGGGTGGTGAGGGGTTCGGTCAGTCCAGCCTCCCTCTGCCTGTAACTGGGGTCTTCCAATGCCCACTGTGACATGTTTGTTGAGTACTTCGCAAATAAAATAGCTCGGATTGACTATGACTTTGACTCCATGTTTATGACAATAGGAGAGCCAGAGGTTATGGAGGCTCCGTCTTGTCCAGTTTTGTGAAATCTGTTTCAGTGGGTGATGCCCGTTGCTGCGGCGGATGTTCTGGGGACTGTTAGAGCCACATTTTGTGAACTAGACCTGTGCCCATCCTGCTGGTCAAGGCCAGTCAGGAGACATTGGGGCTGTTGCTGGTGGGTGTTGTCAATGCCTCCCTGTGGGAGGGCAGGGTGCCAGACTGCCTCAAAGAGGCAGTGGTGCGGCCTCTGCTCAAAAAACCATCACTCAACGTTGACTCTCCGCTAGCTATCGGCCAGTCTCTAACCTTCCCCTTTGAGGGAAGGTTATTGAGCTGGTGGTAGTTCAGCAGCTGCAGGAGCATCTGGACCGCACCGGTTTTCTTGATCCCTCGCAGTCCTGCTTTTGTTTGGGTTATGTCACTGAGACTGCATTAGTGGCTTTGGTCGATGTCATTTGCCAGGAACTAGATCAGAGTCATTCAACCCTGTTAATCCTATTAGATCTGTCAGCTGCGTTTGATACCGTTGATCATGAGATGCTGGTGACTCGCCTGCGGGACCATGCTGGGGTGGGCGGAACCATTCTTGAATGGTTCTGCTCTCTACTGGCTGGGAGAACTCAGCAGGTGGTGATCGGGGATTGTTCAACTTCTCCCCAGGATTTCACATGTGGAGTTCCTCAAGGCTCTATTCTGTCCCCTCTCTTGTTCAATGTGTATATGCAGCTGCTCAGTGAGGTCATGAGATGGTATGGGTTGCGGTGTCATCAGTATGCTGATGACACCCAGCTCTACCTCTCCTTTTCATCTGACCCAGACCCAGCAGTCTTGGTGCTTACCCGGTAGTCTGGCGGCTGTATGGCATTGAATGAGGGCAAGCCATCTCAAACTAAATCCTGCCTTGACGCGCCCTTTTCTACTGTTCACCTGGTTTCCGGGAAAGACTGGGTGCAACATTTTTCCAGCTTGTATACGGCCCCTGGATCCCTGGCGGGAGAGCTGGCCTTGGTCACATCTACTCCCACTTGGGAATCCGTTACGGCTGAGGAGGTAGCTGCCCTAATCACTAACCTCAAAACTGGGAAAGCCCCAGGAGTAGATGGAATAACAGCTGACTGTTTAAAGGCAGAGATGGATTGTTGGGCCCCTATCCTGACTGCCCTTTTCTCAGGGATTAATGAGTCGGGAGTTGTTCCCACCAACTGGGGTCAAGCGATAGTTGTCCACATCTATAAGAAGGATAACCCGGCCACCCCTAGCAACTATAGGCCGATTAACCTTCTGAGTATTATAAGTAAGCTGTACGTCAAATATTTGCTGGCAAGGCTTAATGGTTGGCTGAAAGCCAAGGGCACTGTGTCAAATGCGCAAATAGGGTTCCAAAAAGGGAGATTCACCAGTGACTACTGCTTCCTCCTGTCCCATTTAGTTTCTAAATATGCAAGACCCCCCTACTCCCTGTATGCTGACTTCATTGATTTGAGGGCAGCTTTCGATACTGTCCCAAGAGAGCAGCTGTGGAGGAAACTGGCTTCCTTGGATTTAGACCCAAGGTTGCTGCACTTGATCATCAGTCTCCACAGGGCAAATTCCATCAGGGTGAGGCTGAATTGCCAGGGGAAAGAATCGGATAACATCCCTGTTGAGAGAGGGGTGAAGCAGGGATGCATACTGGCCCAGACTCTCTTTACCATCTATCTAAATGATGTCATGGAGGCCCTGGCAAGGATGACTAGTCATGCTCCCCTTGTAGGCGAGACTGAAATCCCCTGTCTCTTGTATGAGGATGACATGGTTCTGCTGTCACAGGTTGGTCTGCATCGTCTGTTAGTTGCCTTTGGAGACTTTTGCCGGGATAACCTGCTTGAAATAAATCAGGACAAGTCGAAAGTTGTCCATTTTTCTTGGAAAAAAACCTTACACAAATGGCAGTTGGCAAATCAGGAGATAGGCCAGGTCCCGGTGTACAAGTATCTGGGCCTTTTGTTTCAGGCAACAGGGGCCTGGAATTTGCAGGCGCAATTCTCCCTGAACAGGGCTAAGAGGCTAAAAATAAACTTGTTAAGCTTCTTTAGGTCAAGGAGAGGGCATTTAGTTGCCCCAGCAATTTATTTTTATAGCCACAAGTTGGTTTCCCAGCTTCTGTACGGGGCTCTCTTCTGGGCCATGAGCAAGCTGAGGCACCTGGAGAAATTTCAGGTGGGGGTGGCACGAACAATTCTGATGGCTCCTCCTGGCACCCCATCCCAGGCCCTCTGTCGTGAGTGTGGCCTGCTCCCCTTGTGGGTCAAGATTTGGCAAGGGGCTATTACGTATTATTTATGTCTTTATTTTAACCTGGCTGCCCCATGGGCCCAGTTGGTCATGTCCGACAAATTCCTGAATCCTTGGTTGGGTCTAGTAGATGAGAAAATTAAACAGCTGGGCTTCACTATTGGGGCACTGTCCCAGCTGGGATTTAAGGGGGCCAAGAAATTCGTTCTAGATCGTTTGCTGGACTCCACATGGCAGGAGGTCTGGGCTTAACTTAGTGCTTGTAAAGCCACTGGCCTTTATGTATGGCTGGCTAACGCAACTGCCCTTCCCATGCCCTTTTTGGATGGTGGGCTCCCCTTGAATTCCAGAAGGCTGCTCCTACTAGCAAGGTGGAATGCTTTTCCATCTGGTGTCGTGGTTGGTAGATACAATCATACATCTCTGGAAGAACATCTGTGCCGTTGTCCCTTGAGAGCAGTGGAATCTTTGGCCCACATTCTGCTGTACTGCCCCTTCTACGTGACCTTGAGGGGAGTTTATCTTGCACCTATGTTGGCATCTTTACCTGGCCGCCCAGAAGCATTGCTTTTGATTTTTTTGTTGGGTGATCGCTTGCCGCACATCTCGCAGCAGGTCGCTCGCTTCCTGAGCTTGGTCAACAAAATTGGACACAGACGTGGCTGTCCACGCTGAAGTCTCGAGCGCCCTTGCTTGGTGATTGCGCATTGTTTGTTACCGCCCTCAGTAGTCTGTCGGATTTTAAGCTATCTGTGGCCAGAGGGTTGGCTTTCTGCAAAGCCCAACTGGCTTGGTAAGAAGGTCTTGTGATTTTAATTTAATGTTGGGGGATTTTGTATATGATGACCAGGTGAGATTCAGGGGCGGCCCCGTGCCCCAAATGCCTTGTGCTGGCTTGAGTCACCAATGTTTATGTAGCCAGTAATCCTGGCCTTGTTTGTATTCCTCAGGGTAAATGTGTGTATGGCAGTCATTCTTGCAATGACTTCTCTGTTTCGCAAAATAAACAAATAAAAACGAAATCCTGACAAGACAGAGGTGATGTTGGTGGGGAGGGCGATGGGTGTGACAGAGTCTGGGGGTACTCCTCAATCCACAACTTTGCCTGGATCTCCAGGTTGAGGCTGTGGCGAGGAGTGCTTTCTGCCAATTACATTTGGTGTGACATTTTCGGCTGTATGTCTCTGACTCCAACCTAGTCACTGTCATACATGCCTTCATCACATCAAGATTAGACTATTGTAACGTACTCTACATGGAGCTACCTTTGGTGGCAGGCTGTAGATTGCAGCTGGTGCAGAATGCAGCAGCCTGTCTCCATACAGGGATGGGTCGCCGTGAGTACATTACACCAGTGCTCCAAGCTCTTCACTGGATGCCGATAGTCTTCCAAGTCCAATTCAAAGTGTTGGTGCTTACCTATAAAGCCCTATACAGTCTGGGCCCCTCCTATCTGCATGACCACCTCACTCTCTGTGCCCTGGATCGACCACTGAGGTCCACCGGGAGTGCCATTCTTGGTGTCCCCCAGGTGGCATGGGGGGCTACAATGGAGAGGGCTTTCTCAGTGGCAGTACCCAGACTGTGGAACTCCCTTCCAGTGGAGGCCCAGGTGGCCCCGGACCTTGCCTCTTTTCGGCGACAGTGAAAGACCTTGCTGTTCCACCAAGCCTTTGGTGAGGGAGCGGGGTGAGGGAGGATGGGTTTTTCATTTTCTTTTATGCATTTTATATATTTTATGTATTTAAAATATTTTAATTTTTGTAAGCCACCTCAAGCTGCCTAGGCAAGAGAGGCGGGACATAAATGGTGGAAATAAATAAATAACTCAGCTGCCACCTGTTGGACTGGTGTGGAGAGCAGAACACACATGCAGCCACCACACTGCCCCCATGCCCGCATGCCCAAGGTCAGACCAGGGAACCAAACACACGTGCAGGACTCAGGCTCAGGTGGCCACCAGCCACCAGTGTGCAGAATCAGGCCCATGAAAAGTGTCCAGCGGCAGCAAATCACTCCTAGATTCCAGGCCAGAGTGATCCTGTCTGGGGGCTATACATGGTCCCATCCCTAACCCAAGGTGCAGAGTCATCCCTGCCTAGTTCCCCCAGGCCATTGTCCAGGGTGCTGGGAAACCAGTGGCTCTGACCAGACAGAGCTGTGACCGGAGAGCATCCTGCAGTCTGGTCCTCCTTGTTCAGGGGTGGCTGACCCCAATCTGGCACATGGACAGAGGCAGTGCATGTGCCACATACTGTGCACCCAGGTTCACCATCGCTGCTGCCCCAAGAGTAGGTCTTGCTGCCACACAGGGTGGGAGACAGGCGGGATGGAGGGACTTTGCGGGGCTGGGCTGGGCTTGGCTTGGCTTGGAACCTGTCACCCTCAGGCAACGGTGACCACCCTCAGTCCCTCCCTTCCGCCCTACCAGCAACAGCTTCTCCCAGTCACACCATCCAAGCAGCCAGTGGGAGGGGCTGCTCACTCCCAGCCCATGCCAACAGCTAACAGGTGGCTAGTGGCTACTGTTTCTGAACTCAATCCTTGCCGCCCCCACCCCATGGCCTTATCCACGGTGCTGGTGGACCTCACTATGTACAGGGACTGCACAGGACCTAACAGATAGGAGGACGTACAGTGGCCCCAATTACCCTGAATGGGCCAGCCTTAGCCTGCACTGCATTGCCAACCTTCTTCAGATGATGCATCCAGTAGTAGCCAGCTGCCCGTCCCAGATGGCAGGAGTGGGCGAACATCTAATGGCAACCAAACTGACAGGCAGGTGACTCACGCGCTACTGTGGAGGACTACTGTCTCATTTTTTTTTCACCCACAGATGCCGTGCCTGTGTATGTCTTCTGATAATTGGTAGTCACACCTTCAGGATAATTCAAATGTTAGTGAGGGATAAATAGCACCCCAGAAAGAAACTAGTGGGTATTTATTCTGCAGTATTTCTTATCATGTGAACACTCTGCCATACTACCACATACTGCCCATCATTCTACCTGCACACCTGTTACCACCTCCAATTGTTCACACATTACTTTAATCTGCCCCAAAGTGGTAATGACCACTCCTTACTGCTCATGTAACAAGCAAATTAAACAAATACCACACCATTTCCCCTGAGATGCTTATGGCTATCTCTACCACTAATATCACCCATGAACAGAGCCAGAAAACTATGAAGGTTTTGTAGTCAAGAATATGCCCACTAGCACATCCTGTTGTAGTCAAAACAAGCTGAAGTTAATAGGCATAAAGAATAATACTAAGACTAAGCTTGAAAAAAGGAATGTGGCTTTTAGCCTAACTTTGATATTCATTTGTTTCACTAGCAAATTAGCTAGTAGCTTGTACAAGTTTGTGGTTAGTCTGCTTTTGAGTGTACAAAGAATATAGACTCCTTCTTTTCAATACCACGCTTAGAGATAGGAAAAGCATGCAAGAAACTTGATGATTTCTGCAAAGGAAGCGGTCTAGAAGACCACAAAAACTGTTCTATAAGGGGAGAAGGCATTTTGGGAAGAGGACAGGGTCTTTGTAGGAACCCAGATTTGATTGGTTAGAATTTAGATTTCACCTTTAAATCAAATGAAGCGTGTCAACTAGCTAGTGACTGACATCATTAAGGATTAAAAAGATCTAGAAAGGAGAGACGTTTTTGGACAGATGCTACAAGGAGTCCTGACAAAGGAGCAGCACAATTTGTGGGGTGAGGCGCTTAGCTTTGTGTGCTTCTCTGTAACACGTGCTTTGAACAAATGGCAATCGCTCTTTTGGGCCTCAAGAAACCACACTTATTTTAAGATCTTTTTATTTGTCAATAAACCATCGTATCCACTTTAAATAAAATCTCAAATTGATTATCCATCAGTGTTCTTTACTGATTCATAAAACACACTTAAGTAACACACTTAAGCTACTTTTGTTTATTATCTGTATGACCTTTTCATTGTTCAAAGTGCTTTACTACCCTTATTAAGTTCACACTCTCAACAATCTTGTGATGTAGGTCATTATTATTCCCATTTTACAGATGGGGAACTGAGGCTGAGATATAGCTACATGCCAAAGTCCTCCCAGTGAGTTGATGGCTAAAACAGGATTTGAACCCTGGTCTCCCAATTCCAACACCTTACCCACTAGGCTAGGTTATACTGGAAAGACCATCTGGTAGTTGATCTGCTAGGCCAAGTCCAATGCCCTATCCACTAAGCTAGACTGGCTTTTACTCTATAATCATTTAAGTTACCTATGCAATACTGTGCCACTCCCACTCCTCCTTATCACACTATGGGTGATTTCAGACATTACGTGATCACGGTCAACCACAGACAATCTCCTGTGGTGACAGATGGTCGCATAACATGTTTTTGCTCTCTGCCAGATGTTCACCATGGTGAACCACCAGCGGTGAGCAAATTAACCACGCTTTCAAGGATGGTCCGGGCACCATCTCCGAAAGTGTGGTTAATTGAACCATGGCCCGGAATCGGCGGCCGGTAACATCTGTTACCGCTGCCGATTCCGGGCCATGGTTCAGACCCCAGGACGGAATCAGGCACAGTGGTCGGATTGGCGGCTGTGCCCACCAGTCTCCTGGAGGGCGGGCGGCCTGGGGAGCTTGGGGGGGCAGGGCTGTGCTGCCACATGTGCGCCACGCAGTCCCGCCCCCTCCCCAGATTCCCCGCCTGAATCAGCCGGCTCATCTGTTGATGGGCCATTCTGATTCCAGTGGGGAATAAAAAGGTGATTCCATGACGGGGCCAATAGGTGCCCCATCATGTCTGAAATCACCCTATGAGCCTATTCTACAGGCTCACATTATAGAACTAGGACCAGAATATGATAGATTTATTCATAGTAACTATTACCATACTCAAGTGGTCTCATCTGGGTGTTTTCAGACAGACTGACCACTCCTGGAGCTGCTCAGCTCCAGGGGTGCACTTCCACACCTGCCCGCTTGCAGCCCCACCTGGGTCAGGTTTAAACAGACTTGGCGGCTGCCACAGCCCACAATCCACCTGTGCAGCGCCCCCACCCCAAACCATAGAGTTGCAGGCAGATGCCCGACACTTTAGGCTGCCGCTGTCCATCGAGCAGACATACAATAGGTGTTAACTAACGTGACACTGGCCCGGTTCACCTGCTCTGGCACCCTGGTGGGGATGGCAACCAGGCTGGAAATGTGGGCCCAGAACGAACTGGACCCACAGTCTGGTCCGAGCTACTCAGGCAGGCCGGAGCTGGATGAACTGGGTGGGCACTTCTGTTTTCGCGCCCACCTGGCCCAGCATTGGGCGTCACCATGCCTGTTATTGGCATCCATGGCTGCCCCTCATGGTGGGGGGTGGGGTGATGGCCGCAGTACATGGATGGAGCTAGCCAGCCATGCGTCACTCCCCACCCTCTTCCCCTGTCAGGTGAAGCCACAGAAAAGTGTGTTCTGTTTCCCTCCCTAGTTGTGCAGACGCTGAGGCAGCTACAAGTTTGTTAACACCCACCAGCTCCCCATCTAGCTGGTGCCCTGGGTTTAGCTGGCCCACTCTGTCAGCGGTGCTCAGGGATGTTCCAGAGCACCAGCAGCAGGACTGACCCAAAGTGGGGACAGCCTGTTCAGTTTCTGCTCTGCCTGCACATGAATGAATGAATTTATTAAAGCGTGGCAATAAGCCATTGCTTAACAAACAATATAAATACACAATAAACACAGTTACACATAAAACCCCAAGGAATAAAATAACCATGGAAAAAACTATAAAATTACCAATCCAGCAATTAAACTACAAGAGCATAATTCATGTAACCCGGAGAGCCCCTAGTCAAGTTCCCAAAACGCTAAGATACAAGGTAAAACTAAATAAATTGATAACTACAGGGACAATTGTGTTACACTAGGCATCCTTCTAATGAGAGAAAAAGCAACCTATGGTTATCGGCTCGTGGAGCCCAAAACAGTAGTTTTGCATGTAGCATTGGCGACCAGAAGTTCCTCAAGAATCGAGGCCCCCTAGTAGGGAATCCCAAATTTTCTGCTGAAACATAATTATTCAAACAAGGGCTAAACACAATAGGGCATTGGGGCTGGTATATCTGGGACACAAGCGAGGAAACACTAGTGGGTCTGTGTCCTACGGCCATCTGGGCTTCAGCTAAAACAGGGAGGTTGTGTCCTCCGAGGGCCCTGGGAGGCTATCACCTGAGAAGGGGGTATACCTAATTTATCTGGGGAAAGGGCCCTAGAAGAAGAGTAGCAAGACTTAACTGGAACTGAACCAACAGTGGCAGTAGACTTACAAAGCAAAGAAGTAACAGGCGAAGCAATAGAGACTTCAGCCTGAGCCAATACCTTGAGCCTGCTAGCAATTGAAGTATCTGGTGTAATTAGCTTCCTCTTGGGCACCTGAATCAAATTAGGATTTCCCTCTGGGGGAGCCGCAACATTCAGAAAAACCTGCAGCAGCAGTGGGAAAATTCCCATTGTGGCATAAAGATTGGCCATACATACCCCCCATGAATAAAAAGAACCAGAATGGAACAAAAGCCTATCCACCATAGCCGATGTGCGAAAATAGATAACAATGCGGCGTACTCCGCCCCTTGCCGGGAGATGAAAAAAACGAATAATGTGGGAAGGCAGAAAGGTACCACCCAAGATCTCTGAGATATGGTGAGCAATCCAATATTTTGTATCCCAGGGAGGAAATAACCCAACCTGCAAGGGATGAACAGTAAAAACCAAGGCATCAGCTTTGGGGGAGAGATTCCGGGCCTTAGTTACTTTAGAAACTGCAGGGCCAACAAAATCTGAGCCATATGAGATAGTTGTTTGGGATGCCTGATCTATTTTCTGAGGACCCAATCCCACACAGTTCCCTCTGAAGTCATTGGTCCACTCCCAAAGCCTAGCCAACTGCTTCTGAATGGTCTGAAGTTGGGCATCCAAACCTCCATCCGTGCCAAACGTATTGGCAGAGCATCTTCTACCTGGTGGACATAACAAGGGGCAGGTATCTCTTGGGTTTCAGGCGTAATTAATCTTGAGTTAATAGGGGGGCCAGAGGGAATATTAGAAAAAAAAAATTTCTCTCTATTAGCTCTAGGGGGAGACTCCAACGCCCCCTCGGAGCTTCACTATCCTGACCTAGAGGTAAGGGCCACAGCTCAGCGGGAGTAAAAGACAACTCCAGTTCCTCATGTCCAGCTGTCAAAAGGTTGGATATCAGATTATCCGCTCCCACAACTTGGGTAGCTAAGAGTTGTGACTCGATTTCTTCAATTCAAGATTAGAGAGAACAAATTTTATCCCCAGCGGAGGAAGGCAGGGAGCCTGAGGGCGGCTTAGAGGGCCCCCGAGAGTTAGCAGCCAAGGCATGCCAACGTTCTCCCTGCTTCTTAAAATCCAAGGCACATGCCAATAATGAAGAATCAAGAGGGGCCTGCGGGATTGAATTAGGAATCTCGGACCCAACAGAGGAAAGTCCTGCCCTGGAACTCCCAGAGACTTGTAACAAGGGAGGAAGTGAAGAGCTTGCAAAAACACCATGCAAATCCCGCCCTGCATCATGACCCTCGACGGGAAAATGCAGGGCAACTTGAGAGGAACCAACCCGTTTAGAACCTGGAGGTGCCGGTGCCGCAGCAAAAAAATCCTTGAGTTGTAATTGCCCGGCCCGTGCTCTGGTAGTCACTTCCGGCTTCTTACTCTTCTTAGGCATTCAGGCAGAAGATGACAAAATTGTAAGATGGAAAAAAAGCTTCAGTTCCACACTTGAACAAAATTGCGCCACCAGCCAAAATGTTCCACAGAGTCTGTGCCCTACGCCTGGCTGGCGCCTAAGGCTGCGCGCACAAGGGCGCACCCTTGCACACACAGCCCTTAGGTGCAGCGTCCCAGCGCGCACCTCCAGTGCCACTGGGGGTCGCGGAGATCTTTAAGCTGTCCTGGGAGTGTAGCTCCTCCCCACGCTCAGCTGCTTCAACTTTCAATCCAGCGCTTGGCAGGGTTCCCCTGGGAAGTGGGGCTCCGGGCTTCCATGTGCCCCCCCCAGGGCAAAAGGCAGCAGGCAGGTGCAGGGAGGCACAAGGGAGGGAAACAACGGGCTCTGCCTGCACATCTAGTGGACCACCTTTAGATGGACGGGCCGCCCAGGATTGAGGCGGAGCAGAGGCAGGGCTGTTGTCTGTCTGAAAACACCCATTGACTTCATTGGAACTATTTGTAGATTAAGGTTCTGCTATTCACTGTGAGGCAATCTGTTGATATGGAGTTAGTATGAACAAAGCCTCCAGGATGGAGGAAGACCTAAAATCACTAAAGTTGGGCTTGGGGGGATTTTACTTTCTTTATTTTTGTTATTAAATTTGTATATTTATTTTTATTTATTTATATTTGTATTTCTAGCCCACCCCTCTTGCGTCAAGCGATTTGGGGAAGATTACAAAATACTAAAACAATTTTAAAAACAACAAATTTAAACATTAAAATAGATACAAAAACTTACATCTTTCCCACCCATCCCCACGGCCCTGGTATGGTACTTACTGGCCTCAGAGTGTGCTTAATTGAAGGTCCAGTGGACTGCTGCTTGATTTAAGGTCCCGGGTAACTCCTCCTCTGTGGAGGAGTCCCCTGTTAGGCTCTCTCACTGCAGCACACTGTGAAGGTCCTGGACCTGCCTGATGTAGAGGCCCCCCAGACCTTCAATCAAGCAGCAGCCCACCTGACCTTCAATCAAGCCCACCCCAATGCCTGTAAGTACCATGCCAGAGCCCCAGGGGTAGTGGGTGAAAAATCCAAGTTTGTTACAGCAGATCCTTACTGTTACAGACTGGTACAGATTACTCTGTAACAGCTTGTTACAGGCAGTTATGGATTAATCTACACCCATAATTGATATCTCCATTAATTATTATTATGATTATTATGATTATGATTATTATAAACATTTATATAGCGCCAGTCATGAGCTTGGTGCTGTACAGAAACATACAATAGACGCGGTCCTTGCCTGTGGCTTACAATCTAAAAGACAAGGAGGAGGAGACAGGGAGGGGGGACAGTGGGAGAGACAGAGGAGAAGACAAACAAACATTCAAGTGGATGCGAAGTCTCAGGTGCAATCAGGTTACAATCAGGATGGTTGCAGCAGTCTGCAGCGGAGGGCAGACAGTAAGTATACAGGGAACGACTATCAGGCATTGGGAAAGGCAGCGAGGAAAAGTGGGTCTTGAGGAGGGATTTGAAGGAGCGGAGAGGGAGGGGGCAAGGCAGATGTGGGTAGGGAGGGAGTTCCAGGCATGGGGGGCAGCAAGGGAGAAGTGTCTAAGGCAGTTAGGTGAGCAGGAGAAATGTGGGAGAGTGCGGGAGGGGACAGAGGAAGAGCGGAGAGCGCGTGCAGGAGTGCGTAGGGAGATTAGGTCTGAGAGGTAAGGGGGAGCTTGGTTGTGGAGTGTTTTGAACGTGAAAACCAGGAGTTTAAAAAGGATACGTTCAGGAATGGGGAGCCAATGGAGAGAGAAGAGGAGAGGCTGCACATGGTCGACGTGACGGGCAGAGTGAATGACCTTAGCAGCGGAGTTTTGGATTGCAATAAGGGGGGACAGGTGAGAGCAAGGGAGGCCAGCAAGGAGGAGGTTGCAGTAATCGAGGCAAGAGATAACCATGACATGAACAAGGATTTTGGCTGAGGAGGTAGAGAGAAAGGGGCAGATCCAAACAATGTTATGAAGGGCGAATCGGCAGGATTTGGCAACAGAGTCAATGTAAGGTTTAAAAGAGAGGTGCGTATCAAAGATGAAGGCCAAGCTACAGGCTTGGAGAATAGGATGGATGGTGACTCCATCGATGCAGATGGACAGGTTAGAGGGAGAGGAAGAGGAGGGAG
>QEPC01000373.1:768492-803513 GCA_003113815.1 Sphenodon punctatus
GATAGCCCCTAGCCTCAGCCTTTGGTGTTCCTACGAGCGGAGCTTACAGCCCTGCCCCTTTTGGGTTCCTGGGATAGCCCGCACTTCCATCCCTCCTCCTCCCATAACCCTCGTCCCTTCCTCACCCATTGCCCTAAAGTTCCTATCCCCAGCACTGCCTCACAGAACTCCCACTCTGGTCCACTGGTGGGGGATTGATTTCCCCAGGGTTGATTCCTACTGGAGTGTGAAACGCCTGATTCCCTTCCATTGTTTGTCTTCCCTTTCCTTGGTTGGCACTACCTCTCTCCACCCCTATGATGATAAGGGTTGCCTTGTAAATAGCAAGGAAAGCCCACCTAATATCCTGAGGGGAATACTGGAAGCCTCGTTTGTATTAAAAGAGAGAGAGAGGGATTGCCAGCCGCCCCATATTCCCCTAACAAGCCTGATACCCAGTATGGCACTTTTTATTTTCTTATGTTCTTATGTTCTTATCCCCAAAATCAGTGTTCCCTTTTAAATTGGTAGCAGATTTAGCAGCAGTTTTAACTTCATTTTCCATTCCTTATAGGCCTGTCAAATTGGCAGAGCCTCACTGCACTTGTGTGTCAAAATAATCCATACACAGGCCCCCCCTCTTCACTGTGTTTTCCACATTGGTGGCAATGGGGGAAATGCAGCGAACATGGGTAGAGCTACAAATACTAGACCACAAAACAAATACACATACTTGGCCCCATGCATACTTGGCCCCTTGTGGTAACCCTGCTCAGCAAGCTCTATTAATGACACAGAGCCAGAGCACTTGTGTGAGGCCCCTAAGGCCCAATTTCAAGGTTTTACTTGATGTTGAATACTCCACAACTATATTTAGTAATCGATTCCATTGCCTAACTGTTCTAATGGTTAGAAAATTCATCCTAATATCTAGACTAAATGAGTTCTCCTTCCATATATGTCTCCTCAGTGGACCCAGAGAATATTTGGGTGGTATGCTTATAACATCGTTTTACATATTACTTCTCAGCCTTTAGCTAAACATTCACAGTTTATTCAACCTCTCCTTTTTGGATTTTTATTTATTGGAATTAGCATTCTTAATATTCCAAGAAGATTCCACTGTAGGTAGAGAGGAAAATTCAGATCTTTCTGTCATAGATCAGACCAAGTTCTCAAAGAAACAGCTAAATATATTTGCATTCACCAACTGTGCAAAGACAAAATGAAACTTCAAACTGAGTTTTATCCTTCGTGAACTTGGTCCATGTGAAAGTCATATTAACAACAGTTCCTTCCTGTGTGTCTGCTTGCCAGATGGAAATTTATCTCCCAAATCTATACAGTAGTTTCTGCACAAGCACAGTCTCGATTTTTGTCTTCAGGGAAGGGAATGATCAATCTGTTTTAGGCTGTAAATATAATTTCTGATTAATATCCTCTGGTAGAGAGGACATTTTAATCATGGCTAAATATAATTCATTCATAGCAAAATTTAGTTATTTTTCAACAATTAAAAGCAGAGCAGCAAACCATGAGGACTAATAGAATTTTCTCAAGTAAAACTATTTTGTTTAGAGAACTTTGGTTAGTTTTAAAAAACTGTGCTCAGCAACTGTGGGCATTAATTTTAATAACATTTTATGCCTCAGGGTGTAAGCAGGTCATCAGCTGGGTAATCAAGAAAAATACCCCATTGTATAGCATTGCAAAATGTGTGAAGCTTTAGGAAGGATTCTCTCCCCCGCACCCTTCTGAAATATGTGGCAGGTTGACTCACTGACACCTTCTGAAATCAGCCATTCTTAACCCCGTCCATCTTGCCCTCCATTACGTAGGATAAGCTGAGAGTTTAGTTGCATTGTTCTCCAGGTACATATCACTTGCACTAGCAATGAGTGCTGGTGTGTATCTCACCGTGGTGAATGAACAGGACTCAAGACAGGTGTTAGCAGAAGTAATGGTGGAGCTGACCTGGGTTGGGAACCCACTGCCTGTCAACACAGTCCTGACCAGGTTGGAACATGCCAATAAACATGCTGGCGGCCAGGCTGCCGGGGAGGGTGGAGAGCTGCACAAATTTGCGATCAGATGCCCCCACACTACACCTAGCGCCCCACCATGACAGGCAGCCATGGTGGCCAGCCATGAAGGACCCAATCTGGACTGGGTCATTGCAAGCTACAACAGACGTGACGGTGACAGCTCGATGTAGCCCACTCGGGTCTGGTTGGGTGGACTGTAGCCTGGGCTGTGATCCCGGAGGTCTCTAGGATCACAGCCCAGGCTCGCCGCTGACATGCCTGGGAGCAACCCCCAAGCAAACATTTGGCAGGGCCCCAACAAACAAACTAGCAGGCCAAAGGGGGCCAAAGTGGGTCACTGTCACATTTGTTATCACCCAGTGCTAATTGCTATCACCAATTCTTCCCCCACGCCCCACCAGAGGATTTGGATGTGTTTTGATATCACATCAGCTTTATATCACTGCAGTTGCATTAACTTCTTGGAAGTCAGTCCTGATTTATACTTGGGTGAGATCAAAAAGTAGTCTCTAAGAGTTAATTCTGTACTGGGATCCTTGCATGAAAAGAGATCCCATTATTCCTCATCCTTCCTCCTTGGATGGCTTAGATATGGTATGAAAGAATTTTTGTTTCTCCTGCCAGCTGGGTCGTATATCACGCAAACTGTCTTTCAAAAGCAGCATGAACTATAGAGCAAAGGAAATCAAAGACTGTCGTTGACTTCAATGTATTCTGGATCAGGCCCTAAACTTTTCGCCATGTATAGCACTTTTTTAGCTGCCTAAATACCTGGTGAGCCCTTTCTTAAGATTAAGTATCTTATTCATATTGGAAATATTCAATCTTCAGTGCCCAAGAGGCATGCTTTCTCAAGTATCAAAGAAGTAGCTCCAACATAACCACATTTCTCTAAAGTAATCAAGTTAGAGATTTCAAAATCACACAGTCAGATAGAGATTTGTTTAAAACTCAGTAAAAACTAGATATGTTTTAACTCATGCAAATCCAGCAGTGCTTTGACTTCTTGCTAGCCTGGTCTGAATACTGTTATAAATCTCTTGAATGCTTCTACATCAGTGGTTCTCAAAATTCTGCTTGTGTGGCCCCATTTTGAGATTTAAATATAATTCCTCAACCCCAGAGAGCCACAGTGACATATGAAGTATGTCAAATACCAGCTGGGTTGCAACTCTCTGTCTGGCTAGTCTCGCCTCCTCCCTTCCAGACTCCCAGTGAGGGCCCATCTGTGCCGTTTACATGCAGAGAACCCACCACATGCTTGGAGGGAAGAGGATGATGGCACTCTAACTCTGTGCCCCTTTAGCCAGAAGTTTGGTGGGCATTGAGCAATGGAGTGAAAACAGAGAAACAGTGGAAAGAATGGGGATTAGTACCTGAGATCACATGGGAATAGTAAAATGGAGAAGATAAAATCTTCATAAAATCAAACTGAAAATACAAATATGGAATTTGTAGCTCTCACTCCTTTGAACAACAACAAATATCTGTATCATGCTTGGAACATGTAAAGACCATATACAGTAAAGTTTGCTTATGTCAAATTTCTCCATTCATGTAAAAAAGTCTGACATATCAGAAATTCTACTTAAGCAGACCCTTAAGGAAATGCACCTGAAGATGGAGAAAACTGATGCTCAGATTAAGTTAGCACCAGGTTTCTCCATTTCTGGTCCCCTGGGAGTCTCAGGCAAGTTGCAGAGGGAATAAGCACCAGGTTTCCCTGTCTCCAGCCTAGCCAAGATTCCCAGAGGGTGTTTTTAAACGAGCAAGGCTTGGGTGGGTCTGTGGCCGCTGTCTGGCACAGCCACTCAGGTGGAGTGCGTGGAGAGGGATTATAATGGGCAGCTCCCAGCATGGCTACCACAGCAGCCACCTCGCATTCCCCCCTGCCTCGAACTATGAGGGAGGGGGAAGCGCATTGGGCTGGCCTTTGAAATTGACCTGTCCCGGCATGAGCATTGGGGAACCAGGTTCCCCAGCGCTTGTGGCCATTTCCTGTGACTTGCAAAGGCTGTGTCCCCCGCCCACAGTGCCTATGAGCGACGGACCGGTCTGCTGGCATGGCTGGCCACCCCAGTTCATACGAACTGCATGACCGATGGTTGCCACACACCCTTCTGGTTTGCTCCAGACAGCACACTCTGGATTTCTCAGCAGTGCGCCATGTGTAGCTATGAGTGGATGCTGAGTGGCTCACTGGAGCTCACATACCCCCACTCCATCTTCAGACAGGTCAGATGCATGGCCTCTGCTTGGACATACTTGGTAGCATCTCATTTTAAAATGCCCAGTCAGAACTGATAGGATTACACACACACACACACACACACACACTTGGTTCTGACTGGCTGTCATTGTGAGTCTGCATGTCTGGAGAGCTGGAGACGGAGAGAACTGATGTTCCCTAACACCTATCTCCAACCTGACAGACATGAAGACTCTTCCTGGCAGGGTACATACTACAGGTTTTTATTTAACCACATGTTGCCAAGAAATCATTAATACAGCCCAACGTCCTGATATTTTTAGCTAGGTGGGTATACTCTATAAACCTTAAAGATTTGAGTTATCAGGGTCCAAAATTCTACTTATCCAGAGCAAGGAGCAATACTTCCCCATAAATCTGAGGATGGGGGAGATAAATTAATTCAATTTATCCAGAAATTCAAATTACACAAGTTCTACTTAAGTGCATTACACTGTATAAAACAACAAGGGCTGGTCTGTCCCATATGGAGCAAAATATCATATAAGAGATTGGAAACAGCCTACATCGCTTCCCTCATGGAGTTTCTTTGATATTGTTCTCATGGGTAGGGGTAATTAGCTGGAATGGGTCAGAATGGATCAGTCAGGCTGGCCCACGAACTAGTGGGTTCACTGAGATCACCATGGGGACCTGCATTTCCATACTGGTGCTCTCTATTTCAGCTCTCCCCTAGTCCAATAAAGCTATGCTGCCAGGGTATCTCCCATCAAAACTCTCCAAGCCTCTCATGCAATATTTTCCAAGGGGTGTGTGTGTGTGTGTGTGTGTGTGTATTTGTATGTGTGTGTGTGTGTGTGTGTGTGTGTCCCAATTTTGAGGTTTAAATACAACAAACAACAAATGTGTGAAAAGTATATCAAATACCAGTCAGGGGCATGACCTCATCTGCAGATGGTGTGACCCCACTCAGGAGTCTCCTTACCAAAAAGAAGACTCATCCGCAGCCCCAAATGAGGTGAAGCACATGCCCCAAACCATTTTGGAGATAAATCATTCCAACAAAAGAAGGCCTTTTTTTAAAAAAAAAAAATGTTTAAAGTGAAATTACCTTCTTCAGATTCCATAGCTCAGAAATGCTTTGTCTGATTAAGGTTGAATTTTTCCAGGCAATCTTCCTTCAGCTAGATACTGTCCTGGTAAAATCTGCAGTTTGAGGGCTTTTGATCAAGGTAAGGAGAGGATCAAAAAGAGAGGATTCGAATCAGATTTTTAACAGAAGGCAGATTACAATCATTGTTGTGTTTCCATATTACATTCGATGCAGTGTCCAGGGTTTATATAACCGCTGTCAACGTCTGCATGATTCCTCATCCTCATCGTATTGATCTACAGACAGACAGACAACTGTACTGCTAAGCGTTTCCCCATTTATCAGTGCTGTCCCTCTGATTATGGCAATCAATCATTAGCTCTTCAGTCTGAAGGCAGAGAAGATAGCTCCATGTTTATACTTTTTCACTTTACCCTCTAGTTTTATGAGATTTGAGCCCTGTGCTTTGCTTTCTGTTGCTGTCAAGAGTTCTCCTTCATTTTATGCTGACAGCCAAACTGGCCCTTTCTCCCCTCTATTTGATGTCGAATTTATATTGGCCACATGGGAAAAGGAGGAACAGTTTCAGCCGCTGGCTTTAATCTCCCTGCAAAGGGAATGGCAAGAACTGGTCAGTATGGTGCACTAAAGCCTTCAGTATAAATGTTGTTGCTTATTACAAATTCCCACTAGGAATTTAAAAAATCTTCAAAGGGGAACTACACTGATATCTCTCTCTCACACACACACACACACTTCTCACTCTCCCTGACACATAAATACACGTCTTTCACATCTCATACATGTGGTTTCCACGCAGGAAACAATTACCATAATAAATAGACCAAAATAACCCCACTGTTCATTTCTAAATGCACTTTAAATTGACGGAAGCATGAAAAAAAAGTGGCAGGGTGCTTGGGTCTCATTACCAATGGACTGAAAACCTGATTGTGTATTTAGACTGTCAGGTCTATACTTTTCCAGACCTATCACATCAAACTCAGTTACAGGGATCAACACTAAAAAGGGTAAACAGCTGAATTTTCTCAAGGAGATGCTCAGCTACCTATAACCCTGAGCAAAACCCATAAGCCACTTGGGCTTGAATTAAGTCTTTTTTCATAATTGTGATCTGACAAACAGGTTCCTTGAATTAAATGTATCTTGTTGTTCTAATCTAGTATTGTACAGCAATCAGACTCTCCCAGAAAATTTATTTTGTAGGATTCTCATTTGCCTGGTTTGGAACATTTTAAGTTTGCCTAAATTGTTTATGTCTTGGCAGTCTAAATACAATTTTATATAACATAAGAAACAAGTTTAGGATTATGTTAGGCTATAAAATTAATTAATAATTATGTCCCATTGGCTGCCAAAACCCTTTTGGATTATGCTGTCATGTCAGACATGAGCAGACAATTGGTATAGTTATGTTAGAGAATAGTAAGTAATAGTAACATAATGTCATGATAAAGCAATGCAAGCGCCAGCATAGTGTAGTGGATACAGTGTTGGACTTGGGAGATCAGAGTTCAAATCCAGTCTTAGGTATGAACTTGCTAAATCAACTTGGTCAAGTCACTGTTCTCAGTCTCAGTTCCTCATCTGTAAAATAGGAATAATAATGGCCTACCTAATAATGGTGGTGGTGGTTGTTGTTGTTGTTGTGAGTGAGCAAAAAAAATAATTATAAAGCACTTTGAATACTGAAAGTGCTATATAATAAATAGTTGACTCTAGTAAACTGAAGATGAGTATGGGGTGAGATGTCATCAATATGCTGATGACACCCAGCTATATCTTTCATTTTCTTCTGACTCAGGCCTGGCAGTCACGGTGCTTACACGGTGTTTATCAGCTGTGGGGGACTGGATGAGGGCAAGCCGCCTGAAATTAAATCCTGACAAGACGGAGGTGATGATTGTGGGGAAGGCCGAGGGAGTGATGGCCCCTATAATTGATGGGGTCTGTCCTCTGTTGGTTTCTCAGGCCTGGAGTCTGGGGGTGCTCCTGGACCCGCAGCTCCACCTGGATGCCCAGGTGATGGCTGTGGCGAAGGGGGCATTTCAACAATTACATCTGGTGCGTCAGCTTAGGGCGTATGTCTCGGACTCAGATCTGTCCACAGTCATCCATGCTTTTATTACCTCAAGACTGGATTACTGCAACACATTCTACGTGGGGCTACCCTTGGTGCTGGTTCAGAAGCTGCATCTGGTGCAGAATGCCGCGGCCCGCCTCTTGGCTAGGACGGGCTGATGTGAGCACATTACACCAGTGCTTCGTGCTCTGCGCTGGCTGCCGATAGTTTTCTGGGACCAATTCAAGGTGTTGGTGCTGACCTTTAAAGCCCTAAATGGCTTGGGGCCCACCTACCTGCAGGACCCCCTCACCCTCCGGGATCTGGATCGGCCCCTGCGGTTGGCCGGGGGCGCCCTCCTCAGGGTCCCCTGGGTTTCCCGGGTGTTCACCATGAGGAGGGCATTCTCTGTGGCTGTGCCACAGCTTTGGAACTCCCTCCCGTTGGAGATCCGCTTGATTACTGACCTCCCCTCTTTCCATAGGCAGTGTAAGACCTGGCTGTTCCGCCAGGTCTTTCCTGAGGGAGATGGGATGGGTGGGTTGGGGGGTGGGGTTATATTGTTTTAATTGTAGTTTTATAATTGTTTGTTTTAATATGTTTTAAAATGCTGTGAGCCGCCCCGAGATGCCTGGGGCAGGAGGGGGCGGCATATAAATTTTAGAATAAAAAATAAATAAATAAACCAGCCCAGCTCAATCCTATATTCCATGCATACCCAAAATGCCTATTGTTTCTCTTACTAACCCCTTTATGGCCATGTTCCCATATGTTGTCACCCTGGGAATAAGCTTGCATATGAACATGAGGGTGCTAGATTGTTAGGTGAACTAGTATTGGACCTTAACATCCATAGACTATAAGACTATGGAGTGAGATGTCATCAATATGCTGATGACACCTAGCTACATTTCTCATTTTCTTGCGACTCAGACCCAGCAGTCTCCGTGCTTACCCGGTGTTTGTCCACTGTGGGGGATTGGATGAGGGCGAGCTGCCTGAGGCTTATCCTGACAAGACGGAGGTGATGCTGGTGGGGAGGGCCGAGGGAGTGGTGTCCACCATGAGGAGGGCATTCTCCATGACTGCGCCACGGCTGTGGAACTCCCTCCCATCGGAGATCTGCTTGGCTGCTGGCCTCCCCTCTTTCTGCAGACAATGTAAGACCTGGCTGTTCTGCCAGGCTTTTCCCGAGGGAGAGGGGGTGGGTGGGGTGGGTTAGGGTAGGGTAGGGGGGATGGGGTTTTATAATGTTTTTTAATTGAATAATTATTGTTTATTTTAATGTTTTAAAATGTTTTTAATATGCTGTGAGCCACCCCGAGATGCCTGGGGTAGGAGGGGGTGGCATAAAAATCTTAATATAAATAAATATATAAATAAATAACTTCTCACTGTAGGGTAACTTACCAACCTACTCTTTACTTCACTTCAAGTATGGCGTGTGTGTGTGTGTGAGTGTGAGAGAGAGAGAGAGAGAGAGAGAGAGGATAGACAAATTAAAGCAAAGTTATATCCAGGATAAACAAGGCCTTTACTCCCCAGAAATCCCTGCAGTGTCAAGTGGTTCCTTCACCAAGTACAGGACAACAGTGGGAGAGACAGCCCAGACTGGGTTGGGAAAGGCATGGGGATACAATTGTACCATCACCCACGCATGGAGCAATGGGCGCCAATGCCCGATGCTCTGTTGTATGTGGAGATGGGTGGAGGTGGGTGGGGGTCCATGGGAATGCACCCCCACAGACCGCACTGCCCACCCATACCACCCCCACCCCCACACCGCAACCAATGTAAAAAGGGCCAACGTAGCAGTACAGTCTCCATAAATTTATTTTAAAACTTATGTTGTGGTGTTGGGAGGTTGAGAACCCACAGCTACCAGGATGTACTAGGCTCCAGATGTTTCTGTAATCTTGCCAATTTGCTGTGAGATCACCTTCTAAAATGTAATGCCGTCAGGTTTATACATCAGTCATGCTCACAAAGAGAACAAAATTATTTCTCTGTATATCTATATAGCTGAATTTCTTTTTCCTAACCTGATCATGCAGTCTTCTTTTTGGTTTGTTCCTGATTTGTTGAAATTTTGACCCACAAAAGACTGAACCCTTGAAGTAATTTTTTTAACCTTATAAAGGTGATTTTTTTGGTGAAGTATTACACTCCATTTTTTTTTAAAAAAATGTTTCTGAGGAAACCCAGGACATTATAAATAGTACAAACAGTTTGATGTCACTCAGTTCCCATATCTAGCATGAATCATCCATGCAAGTATAAAATCATACTTTCTTTAGCTTTTTAACAATAAAGGGTATGGATATTTGTTTATTTTTCTTTTTGCAGGGCCCCTGGGAAGAATATGTTAGATTTGACTTCTGGTGTTTGTCTTTCATATGTTTCAGTGAAATTAGTTAGATCTGGAAAATGTTGCCCTTTACCTGGTAATTCAGGAAACTGAAGAAACTAATACATTTATCAAATGAACAGAAATGGCCCTCTGGATTTCAACAAATGTTCCTTGCCTTGTGTATAATAAATTCCAGTTAATCAATTTTCTACACATCATAATATTTTAGAACCAAGGTTGAAATGACAATGAAATGTGATTATTATTGCTCATTGCTTGTTAAAGAAAGACAAGGAACTAACATTTTATAGTGTCAATGTGTACAGAAATAAATCCAAAGGACGTTTTTACCAGAAGAAAACCGCACTGCATCTTTCCCCAGCTATCCTGATTCCCAAGCATCAGAGCCGCAGGTCCCCGTGGTTCATGGAGGATCTATGGCAGTTAAAACATGAGGGGAGGCGGTTAGAGCTACTGTGGCATCGTACTCATGCTGAAGACGACAGCATAGAGCCAATCTGAAAGCCTGTGTAGTGGCTAAGCAGGCAGCAAATAAGATGTTCTTCGCTGCCTTCATAGCATCCACGAAATCTCGCTCATCAGAGCTCTTCCAGGTGGTGAAGGGGTTGATCAGTATAGCCTCCCTCCACCTGGAAGTGGAGGTTTCCTGGCCCCGCTGTGATAGGTTTATTGATTTTTTCATGGACAAAATCGCTCACATTTACAATGACTTCACCACTACAGTTGATACAGTTGGGGAACCAGAGGCTATGAATGCCCTGACTTGTCCTGTTTTGTGGGATCAATTTCAGACAGTGACCCCTACTGATGCGGGGCATATCCTGGGCGCCGTTAGGGCCACAACATGTTAATTAGGTCATTGCCCGTCCTGGCTGGTTAAGGCCACCAGGGAGACATTGGGGTTGGTGCTGGCACAGGTGATCAACGCTTACGCTTCCCTTGAGGAGGGCAGGGTCCCAGGGTCTCTTAAGGAGGCTGTGGTGTGACCCTTGCTCACAAAACCATCACTTGATGCTGACACCCTTGCTAGCTACCAGCCTGTCTCTAACCTTCCCTTTTTAGGGAAGGTTATTGAGCGGGTGGTGGCCCAGCAGCTCCGGGATCATCTTGAGAGGGTTGGTTTCCTGAACCCCTCACAATCTGGCTTTCGTTTGGGATATGGCACCGAGACTGTGCTTGTGGCCTTGGTAAACAACCTGTGACGTGCTTTAGACCGGGACAGTCAACCCTTCTGCTCTTGTTAGATGTGTCAGCTGCTTTTGATACCGTTGACCACAAGCTGTTGGTGACTTAGCTGTGGGATCATGCCGGAGTGGGCCGGATCATTCTCAAATGGTTCTGCTCATTCCTGGCTGTATATTTTATGCTTTTATATTGTATGCTACCCAAGCTGCCTTGGCAGGAGGGGGCAGGATAAGAATTTTTATTAATTAAATAAATAAATAAATAAATAAATAAATAAAGAAAGAAAGAAAGAAAGAAAGAAAGAAAGAAAGAAAGAAAGAGGAGGAGGAGGAGGAGGCAGCTTGGCCAATATTTGCCAGAAACTATACAAACACCAAGAAAAGGAGAGGAAAATATTGGAATCAAGAACTGTTCCTCAATTCATATTTAAATGAAATTACCTCAGAAGAGAGAATCAACTGAAAAATGTAAATGTATTAAAAACTGTTGCTCCCCTCATTCCTAAACAACTGTCTTCAAGGAAACTTGCTTGGTAGCTGAGCAGTATTTTTTCATTTTCATTTTCCACAGTAATCTGAGGTGTCTGCTAGCAACTTATGGTTGCCAATGCCATATCAACATTTCAACAATAAGAAATTCTGTGGAACTGTGCTTTGTCCTGTCCTATGGAGGTCTGTGGAGCTCTGGTATCTATATTCTATGAAGTTGATGTGTCTGAGTCCTCTGGGAACCATTTTATGAAGCTCTGTGGAGCTCTGGGGTTTGAAATAAGGGATATGCTGCTTGAATAGGAGTTCTGGCAATAATAAAATCCAGTGAATCTCATGTATGTGGAGGCAACATTAGGTCAAGGCATTATGGGTGGCACACAGTGTTTCATTTGTAAAGAGAGGTGTCAGCAGGGTCCAAACCTTCCCAGACATCCCAGAGTATGGAGGTATTCAGAGGAGTTGGTGGGGTTAGCAGGAGTTGGTGTTCCTGTTCCTGTTCCTACTTCTTCAGTTCTTGCTCCCGGTCAGTTTAAAGCCACTTGCCCACATTCAGAGATAATGACTGGGAAACTCACAGCAGGCTCCCGGCAGCCAAACCTGCGAGTAACTCTGAACGTGGGCACAGGGGGGATTAGGCATCATTAGGTGTGTCCTGTGGTGATTCCTCTGATAGATGACGGCTCAAAATCCAGCCCTGTCATTCGTCAAGGAAATCACTGAGGGACGTGCCTGATAACGCTTTTACCCATGTAACCACATTCAGAGCTGCCTGTGAGTTTGACTGCCGGACGCCCAGCAGGAGTTTCCCCACAATGTCTCTGAATGTGGGCTGGTGCTGAGGGCTGGCGCTGCTCAGCTCTTCATTAATGAATTACTCTTGCTGCTGAACAGTTGGTGACTAGCAGCAGTGGGGTTGCAAGGCTGAGGTGCTCATGTCCCAATTATGCCATCCCCCACCCCCCAAGGGCAAGGGGGTTGAATTCCTCCTATGTGGTGACCCTCAAGGCTCCTGGCCTACCATAGCCTCCCCTCACAAAAGTTGTGGTGCCTCTCTGGCCCAGAGAGGCCCACCCAGAGTGCCAACAGCTTACCAGGAAGGATGTTTTTAAGAGTTAGAGGGGCCTTTCAGTAGCAGTACCCTTCCTGCCCATCTCCAGCAGCCCCATCCCCAGCAAGAGACTGGGGCTGGGGCTTCTGCAAATGGGTGGGGAGGCTGTGACTATTGCCATCCATCTGCTGTTTGGCAGTGAGGGATTTTTTCCCCATGAATGGCTGATCCATGTCAGCAAAACCAAGCCCTGACTTGCATTAAGTTTTATCCTGCTGCAGGGATCTGGAAGAAATGTCGGGGCTGAGCACGGGTAATCCTTGGCCCACATTAAGCTCTGCTGGCACTGCAATCTTTCTTAAAGTGCAATGCTCTCATTAATTAAATGCCCCTTTCAATAATGCCCCTGTATGTACTTCTCAGTTCACTGAGAGCACACCCTAGTCAGAGAGCCTCAGTTTCATACAGTGTCAGACCAAAGAAAACTAAAGGTGCAATTAAAAATGTAAATTGGAGAAGATCCCCTTTCCTCTTCCAGTTTCCTAGGCTGCTCCTCTCTCTCTCTCTCTACCAAATATGGCTCCCCCAGCTCTTCCAGCACATTAGCAAGGCTTTTCTCTTTGACAAAGCTGCCTGCCCACCTCTAGATGGATGGACCATCCGGGGGTGAAGCAGAGCAGAACTGGGGCTGCAGTCCGTATGTTTATACCCAGTGTCGCTGGTGTCTTGACAGCAAAGTCACTGATGTGTAGATATATGCAATTACAACAAAAAAACATTGGAACACCAGCCCAAATCATCTGATTTGAAAGGGACACTGTCGTTTTTCTTTGCTCTCTATTCTTAAGCCAATCCCTCCAACCCCTTTCCATTCCCTAGAAATTTGGAATCAATTTTTGCTCTACAACCAATTCTTTCAGATTCCACTTGGAAGCTGATTGTTTCTGGAAATAATTGTTTCTAACATAACACAAGACAATACACTCCTCTTTGCACTTCTGTCTTGTGGTGGGTCCAGAAGAATGTGCAAAGCTCATTCAATAAATCCACTTGTCAGATTTCTTTCATAGCAAGGTTGTAAAGTTATTTCAAGGGATACTGTCACACATTTTTGTAAGGTTTGTTAAGCCCTTTCTGGCCTTTTATACTCTTAAATACTTGAAAGTTGCATTTCTTTCTCTGAGGAGTTTGGTCTATTTTATATGGCAAATGCTAGGCCACACCTGGGTATTTTCAGACATTACGTGGCCACGGCAGACCACAGTCAACCACAGGGAACACGATGGAGTGGCTGTGACTGACGTAACATCTCATTGATCCCTGTTAGATGTTCACCACAGTGAATATCTGGTGGGGATCAGTGCTAACCACAGTTCCGGCTCTGCAGCCGGACGCAAAGCTGAAATCATGCTTAGATTGACCACAATCAGGAATGGGCAAAAAGTAACTTCTGTTACCTGGGCCCATTCTTGATCGTGGTCCTGGCCACCGGAAGCAGTCGGGCACAGTGGCCTCATTGGCTGCTGCGCCCACCCATTTCCCTGAGGGAGAGTGGCCGTGGAAGGGCGGAAGGTGGGGCCGTGCAGCCACATGGCATGCTGCTTAGCCCCACCCAGACTCTGCCCCCTCCCTGATTCCCATCAGTGATGCGGCCAGCAAATCTGGAGTATGGCCGGCCTAGTCACCAACCAGGATCGGAGAACGATCCCGGTCTGTGATTTGGCGTGGCAGGCCCAGAGGCCCATCATGTCTAAAATACCCACTGTTGAGCCAGGCCACACATTGATGCACCCCAAACTGCATAAATAAAAACTGTCAACATTAAAAAATAAAATGACTTTACAAAGTCATAGAGCTGGGAGGAACCTCAGGGGTTATTTTGTCCAGCTACCTAAGCAGGAGGCACACTACCAACACCATCCCTGAGAGATGCCCATCTAGCCTATTTATGGAGGCTTCCAGTGATGCAGCTGCCACAATCTTCCATGGTAAATTATTCCATTACCTAACCATCCTGATAGATACAAGAGGGAAACAAGAATTGCTTTGTAGAATGTTAGGGTCAAATTTATCCATCCAGGCTCCCCACTGTGTGTTTGTGTGCGCATGGTTAAGCATAGTTGTATGGGAGAAACCCAGAGGACTAGAGATAATGGGCATAGTTAAAATCCATTCCAAAGTTTATATATACCACAAGCATATTAACATCTGTTTGGAGGCTTCCCACAGTTTGGAAAGTCTCTACGGGGCCGATCCCATGCCCCACACACGTAACTACACGATTTGCCTGGGTGCCATAAGCCTCGTGCAGGGAGTTGCATGGTTTGCACACACACATCGTGCATGCGCTGCATGGTGCTGGAATCGGCCCCATCATGAGGAAGGCAGGGGGCAGATATTGCCAAGGAAAATCCTGTCAGTGTGGCTCTGAAATTCACAGGTTGTGGGATCCTACTGAGTAATTTAACAGTAAATGACTGCAAAGACAGTGCATGCACATCCTGCAATTGGTGCACGCACAATACATGTGTGCACCCTGGATTGGGACCCTTACGCAGGGTCAGCCTTAGAATTTGTGGAACCCAGGATGAAGATAAAATTCAGGGTCCCTGATGGCCATGCCCCCAAAGAGGCACCTTCCACAGGGCCCTAAAGGTAGTTGTGTTTGTGGCCTCACTGGGAGAGAGTGTCCTGCCCTGGTGAAAACTCTGCAAGGCCCCTGGAAATAGCAGGGCCCAGGGCAGTCGCCCCAGGCCACCCTGTGGCAAGGCTGTCCCTGCCCGTAGGTCCACAGAAGAACTACAGTGATTTAAACCAGACAGGGATTTGGCCCTGTATCTCCAAACAGCCATGGAATTAAAAGCATTAAAAGGCTGCAATTAATGCTCATGTTTGCAGTCATGTGGTTTTTCTGTGTATTCCAGACACATTACTGAGATTTCATCTTATAATTTGTACTTGCCTCTACTGTGAACATGCGGCCCAGTTTGAGACTAGTTTGAGAAAGGTATAGATTCACCTACCCACTCAGAATTTTATTTATTTCAGTTTTTACCCTGCCTTCTCAATAAGGCTGTGGCCGCTTTTAGACGTACAGCGGGGATCAGGCCCGGGAGCGGTGAAACAGCTGTGGTGCTGTTTTAGATGAACCAGAAGTGGAAGTTGTGCGCATGATCGGCGGCTGCGCATTCTTTGCCGACTGCGATCGAACTGGCCTGATTTCTCGGGGGGGACATACGCGGCCGGAAAAGAATGCACGGCTGCCAATCACGCGCACAACTTCCGCTTTCGGTTCGTCTAAAACAACGCCGCGACTGTTTCATCGCTCCCATGCCTGACCCAAGTGCACAACTAAAAACGCCCTCAGGGTGGCTTACTTACTGTTGCAGAGTAATAACTGATTTGCAGTCAGTAAGGACAAATGAAGCTGAAAGTTTAAAAACAGAACTTTACTTAAGCTTTCTCAGGCACAGAGCCTTAGTTACAATTAGCTAGTAGTAAGACAAAATGGAGACAGACAATGAGAGAGAAGGGAAGAAGGAGTGGTTAAACAAAGGAATTCAACTGTAAAAACCCCATCTCCCTTCCATGAACATATAAACTTAGCAGCGCCATCTGGTGGCTCTATAGTCAATTACTGTTCTTAATACAGCAACTTTAACTTGTGGATGTTGCATATACCAACACCCCTTCTCAACAGACAGAAGTTAACCTACTATGCCCATTTTACTTAGTAGCTTTCGGTGGCGCTCTCCTGCTAAAGGTTTTGTCAGGGCATCTGCTACCATGTCTTCTGTAGGACAATATTGCATGTCTATAAGTCCTCGTTCTTGCAAGTCTCTTACGAAATGATATTTCACGTCTATACGTTTGGTCCTCGGGTTTACTCTTTCTGTTTGTCTAAGTACAATACAGCCTTGGTTGTCTTCCAACATTTTTATAGGGCTGTTCAGTTCTTTTCCCAAGTCTGTGAGCAATTGTCATAGCCAAATTACCTCTTGACTAGCATGCGCGGCTGCAACATACTCGGCTTCTGTTGAGGAGAGTGCTACTGTGGTCTGTTTCTTGCTAGACCAACTGATGGGTCCCCCTCCTAGCAGAAATAGCCAACCACTGGTGGATTTTCTGTCAGAGCTGTCCCCAGCCCAATCTGCATCTACATATCCTGTCAGCTTACATCCAGAAGTTGCAGGTAGCTGCAGTTTAAGGTGTGTGGTTCCCTTCAGGTAGCGCATGACCCTCTTTACCGCATTCCAGTCTTTCTGACTTGGTGCTGATACTTTCCTGCATAGGATTCCTATTGCTGCTGCAATGTCTGGTCTAGTGATGGTGGCGATATACAATAGTTTCCCAATTGCGCTTCTGTATTGTCGGTTGTCTGGCAGTTGCATGCTTTGTTCTTCAGTCTCCTTCAGGTGGTTAGTTTCCATGGGAGTGCTTACTGCCTTGGCATCTTTCATTCCGAAGCTTTCTAGCAATTCTTCTATTTTATGCCTTTGGTTGAGGAGATAACTTCCATTATCATCTCTTTCTACTTGTATGCCTAGGTAATGTGTTATGTTTCCTAGGTCTTTTGTCTCAAAGTTTTGATTCAGGGTTTTCATTATTCCGCGGTCATCCCCTTCTTGCTCATAGCATATCAATATGTCATCAACGTAAATCAATATGAAAAACCATCTGTCATCCTGTTTCTTTGAATATAAGCAAGGATCCGCTTTACTTCTGATGAAATTTTCCTTTGTGAGTACTGTGTTTATTTTTGTATTCCATGCTCTGGCCGCTTGTTTGAGTCCATATATGCTCTTTTTCAACTTGCATACAAGGTCTGGTCTTTCGGTGTCTTTGAATCCTGGTGGCTGTTCCATGTAGATGTCTTCTTTTAGTTCTCCATGTAGGAATGCTGTTTTCACATCCAGATGTTTAACCTGCATTCCTTTCTCTGCTGCTATGCTCAATAGTGTCCTGATTGTGGTGTACTTGACTACTGGGGCAAACGTTTCGTCATAATCTTCGCCATATTTCTGTGAGTATCCTTTAGCGACTAGTCGGGCCTTGTATCGTTCTGCCTTGCCTTCGGCATTGTATTTGATTTTAAATGTCCACTTACATCCTATGGTCTTTCTGCCCATTGGTAGTGTACACAGTGTCCAGGTTTGATTTTCATGCATGGACTTTATTTCTTCTGTTGCTGCCTTTACCCATTTGTTGTGTTCCCCTTCTGACATTTGTAAGACATCTTCCCATGTCGATGGCTCAGACAGTCTGTCGGTACTTGCTTTGTAGGACAGGCGGGTGGGTGGTTTGCCTTTATTTTCCCTGGTAGATCTTCTGATTTCAACATCTGCAGGTGATTGGGTTTGTTCCTGCATCTCAGTTGAGCTTGTGCTGATTTCAACTGTTTGTTCCTTGGTTGCACTCAAGCGATACAGGTGTCCATCTGCATAGGCTCTGGCTAGGACCCTTGTCCCCTTCTGGATTGTGCATTCATTACCCCGGAACTTGACGGTGAGCCCTTTCTCTGTTAGGCGTTTAACGGATAGGAGTCCTCCCTCTAAGCCAGGTACATACAGCACATCCTTTACCGGTATTGCTAGTGTGCCTCCGTGTGGCTTGTTGCAACTTAGAATTCCTTCGCCAATACCTTCTGCAGTGATGCTGCTTCCATCAGCGAGGTATATCTCTTCTTTGTTGCTTGGGTCCAGTACCGTGAAAAAGCTCTTGTCGCTGGTCATGTGACTTGTGGCTCCAGAGTCGACACACCAGTCCTGTGATGAGTTGGTCTGTGTTGCTCTAAAACATCCTCTCCACTGTTCTGTGGTTGTGTCACTGGTTGTAGCCTTGGCCCTTTGCTTAGACACTTGTGGAGATCGCTTTTGTTGTTCTGCCTTCCATATGGAGCAGTCTTTCTTTAGGTGTCCTTCTTTCTTGCACCGAAAACATGCCCTTGTTTCCTTCTTGTGCAATCTGTTGTCTGCAATTCTCAGGGCAGTTTCCTTATCCTGTTCCTGATTGTCTTGCATGATTTCTTTCCTGCGCTGGAATTCATCCATGAGTCTCCCTTTTACAAATTCCAGTGTTAGTTCTGCCTCAGGCCTTGTCTCTAGGGCGTTTATGAGGGCGCTGTATGATTCAGGCAGGCTGCAGAGAAGTAAGGCCGCCACGTGGTTGTCTTTTATCTCTTCACCGATGCCTCGCAGTTGTGCTACCACTTCCAGCATTGAATTTATGTGATCCTGCATCTCCTTCCCTTTACCAAGTCTCATCTGGTACAGTTTCCTTAGGAGAAACAGCTTACTGTTCAAGCTGGTCCTTTCATGCAGCTTCTGCAGTGCATTCCACATGCCCTTTGCTGTGACCTCCTCCCTTATGTGGATTAACTGGTCATCTTCTACTAGCAGGTTTATGGTTGCCTTTGCCTGTCTGTTCTTCCTGCCCCATTCCCCAGGGTTTGCTGAAGGTCTGTCTGTGGTGATCACCTCCCACTGGTCATCTTTGGATAGGAGCATTTCTATTTTGAGTTTCCACAACTGGTAGTTTGTGTTAATCAGCTTGCAGACTGAAAGCTTTAATTCAGAGCTGCTAGCCATGCTTGCTTCCCTCCCCTCAGATTGGGATTCTGGTTCTTCTGCTCACTTACAGTTAGTAGCCTCCTCTGGGAGTTTCCTTTGGGCCTCTTTCCTTTCAGCTCACTTCCAGTCTTTAGAGTTGTTCTGGGCTGTTCTGAAGAGGTCTGGGCCCATAACCTGTTGCAGACTAATAACTGATTTGCAATTAGTAAGGACAAATGCAGCTGAAGGTTTAAAACAGAACTTTACTTAACCTTTCTCAGGCACAGATCCTTAGTTGCATCTAACTAGTAGTAAGACAAAATGGAGACTGAGACAATGAGAGAGAAGGGAAGAAGGAGTGGTTACACAAAGGAATTCAACTGTAAAAACCCCATCTCCCTTCCATGTACACATAAACTTAACAGCACCATCTGGTAGTTCTATAGTCAATTACTGTTCTTAATACATCAACTAAAACTTGTGGATGTTGCATATACCAACACTTACAACATATAAAAACTGTTTTAAAATTCCCCTAACTCCCCCAACCTTTTCAATAACCCCACCCCCATTCAATTCCACCCAACCCTATCCTGCCTGCCAAATGCTTGACCAAACAAAAAGGTCTTACATCTCTTCTGGAAGAGGAGCGGGCTTGGGCTTAGGCCCTTTATACACGGGCAGCAGCAGGTGGGCGGATGGGTGTGCTGCTGCAGTGGGTGGGTGGGTCTCCTTTCCTATGGACACACACCCATCTCCAGCCACCTCCACCCATCTCCACATTTTGTCCATTTTGTCAGATGGTTCCGTGGGTGGAGATGGGTGGGTGAAGGGTGGAGGGGGATTTTACATGGGAGCACACACACACCTCCACCCACTGCCTGTGGTGTAACACCAATTGAACACCCATCCCCCCCACCTATGGACGCCCCCTCGGGTCTAACACTCTCCTGCACACCCAGCAGGATCCATGTTGATGGATCTCCAAGGGGAGGGAGTTCCATAATTATAATGCAGCCACCAAAAACATCTCTCTGCATGGCCCTTGTTGTGAAAACTTCACAGACAGTTGGTAACTACAAGAGGGTGTTCCCAGCCAACCTCAAAGACCACAACAGAACATAAAGGAAGAGTCGGGTCTTTCAGATACTTGGGGCCCAATCTGTTTAAGGCTTTATAGGTCAAAACCAACAGCTTAAATTGTGCCTAGAAAACTATTGGCAGCCAGTGCAGACTCTGGAGCACTGGTGTAGTGTGGTCCTGGCAATATGGTCCTGACAGAAGACAGGCTGCTGTGTTCTGCACCAACCGCAGCGTCTGAACAGTCATCAAGGGCAGCCCCATGTAGAGCACATTGCAGTAGCCTAACCTTGAAGTTACAAAGGCAAGGACAACAGTGGCCAAATCCGAATCTGATTAGAAACGGTTGCAGCCTTCTCGCCAGATGAAGGTGATAGAAAGCACTGCTGACCACTGCAACTGGGAGATCTAGGAGGAGCAATGGATCCAAGAGCACCTCAAGGCTACAAACCTTAGTGACCAAAGGAGGCTGGACCCCATCAATAACAGGGGTCCCTATGGACCCCAGGTCACACGGCTGGCCAACCATCATCACTTTGGTCTTGTCTGGTTTCAGCTTCAGTCAACTCACCTGCATTCAGTTCCCAAAGGCAGTCAGGCAAGCCCCTGGGTAAGAATGCCTGCCATTCGTTCTTTCCAAAATGGCGTTCCAGTCTAATGTCTGCTCTCACACAGCTGCAGATAACACAGAACAAGCTTCCATGTTAACTGAAGTGGCCTTTCAGTAAAAATGAACTATTGCTTGTTCTTATATGGAGCAGCATACTGAGCTATCATATTAATTCTTCTTATATATATATCACTGCTTGGCTGTAATCATTTTGTTTGGCTTGGCAAAATGGTTATCTAAATAGCAGTATAATGTGTCACTGGAATTTTATTTTAAAAAAACTTAGATAATGTTTCCCTTACATTTCTTCATGATTTCCATTAAAAGTATAACTCTTGGTAATAAATTATTAAGGCTTATAAAAAGTACCTTTAGATAAATCACTGAGACAGAGAACAAACGCATAAAGCAAGCTCTTAGAGACAGGATGGTAGAAGTTACTTAAAGCAGGGAGGTGCTTAAAGTTATTTAAAGCACGGGGGGAGACAAACCAACAAATCTTTAATTTTACAGTTTTATTGCATCTTTACCCAGTCTCCAGACCATAATATTCATAATTCTTCATTACTCTTCACTTCTTATTAAGAGAAAAATATTTCAGTTCAGTATAAAAGAGATTGTACAAAAACTTTATAGCACTATGGCCAACTTCAAGTCATGGTCATAGTAACGGCCAACTACATGGGATGCTATGTGAAGTGCTTGCTAGAGTATGGTAGCCCTAACCCCCTCCTATTTCACCCATCCAACCCATTTACCTCCATATTATTATTTATTTAGATTATATTAGATAGATTTAGGTGTTATTATTTGTTTTTACCCCTCCCTGTGTTCCCTGTGTTCAATCTTCCTTCCTCCCTCCCCCCTCCATTGAATCCTTTCCCTCTCCCTCTTATTCCATCCCTGATTCCCTTCCCCTGTTTTAAGTTTTGGATTTATTTAGAGTAGGATTATTATTAGATTAATTTTCATTTCATTTTTGTACCCCTCCTTGTGTTCTTTGTGTTTCCTCCTGTGTAATATTATATATATATATATATATATATAGTTATCAGATAGATAGTTACAAGATAGATATACATAGTAGTTAGCTTAGTTATAGAGATAGATAGAGATACAGTGTGTTTGTAGGACAAGGCCTTTGTAGGCAATTATTAGGATATTCCATTTAGTTCAATAGGTTTTACAATAGTTAATAGCAGTTATATTTAGTGTAGAGATATATATATATAATATTAGATAAGCCAACCCAGAGCTACCAGAGAGAGTATGATGGCGCCTCAGCAGCCGTGGAGACATACCTCGACGAGGAGCCGTGCATCGATCCCAGCAGCGATCCCTTGGCCTACTGGGCTGGCAAGACTGACATGTGGCCGACCCTGTCCAAAGCGGCCAGGGGATTATTGTCCTGCTCACCAACCAGTGTCCCCAGCGAGCAGGTATTCTTTGTGGCGGGGGACATTTGTTACCCGCATCACCTGAGACTGGGGGACAAGCTGGTGGAGCAGTTGCTCTTCTTGAAGGTGAATCTTCCGCTGCTGGGATTCCCCGAGCTGCCCCTGGACAAAGAGTGATGGTGCAGTGGCACATGCCATCCCATGCCAGGGGCAGTCGGGACGGGGCTCCTCCTCCTCCTCCATCTATGTTAGGGCTACTGCTCCTGTGTTGCTGAGGTGCTGTCTATCCCTCCCAATGCCTAGCACCCACCCTGCCCCCCACTCTCTCTCTCTCTCTCTCTCTCTCTACTAGATGGTCTCAGCCTCCTTATCTGACTGACCTCATGACGCAGGGTGGCATTGGGAAACAAACTGTAAGCCTGCCAGCTGGCCTATGACTACAAGATCTCGGCCCGTCTATGTGACGCTGACTGACTCTCGCTCTCTCGCGCTGCACAGTCTTTGCTAGCCTATCTGAGTGCCCTGCCGCCAAGCTCAAAGCATGCCTCAGTCCACCTTCCTGCCTCCCATGCCAAGGTGCCTGTCTGCCCACCCAGGTTGCCTAGCTCAAAGCCTGTCCAAGTCCGCCTGCCCTACTGCCTCTCATGCCACACTGCCTGCCTGCCCACCTGCCCAAGTTGCAAAGCTTGAACCCTGTGAGGCAGTATGCCTGCCTCTCATGAAACAGTGCCTGTCTGCCGACCCTAGCAATCCTGGGTGATGTGCACCACTGGTCTGGTAATCCTGCGGCTGCTGGCTGCTCGTCCATGGGTGCTCTGCCCTGGTCAATCCAAATGGGCCCACACAATCCTGCTGCTGATGTATGCTGCTGTATGGGAGCTATTCCCTGGCAAATCAAACCATCCTGGTTCCATGGCTGCTGTGTACAGGCAAATCCTGCTGCTGCTGTCTCTGCTGTTCCATGGGTTCTGTGCCCGGTCAACCCAATGTCTACTGCTGCTACTGCCAATGCTGCCTCTGCTGTCCGTGCCATGGGTCCTGTGCCCAGGCAATCCAATGTCTGCACGAGCTGCCAATGCTGCCTCTGGGAAATCCAATGTCTGCTGCCAATGTTGCCTCTGCTGTCTGTGCTATTGGTTCTGCACCCTGGCAATCCAATGTCGTCTGCTGCTGCCAATGCCGCCCATGCTGTCTGTGCCATGGGTTCTGGGGCCCATCATTCCTCACACAGAGAGCCGATTTTCCAAAGCATCAAGAAACAGCCACTACAGCCCCAGGACCCACTGTCAGAGTTCTGGGGCCTACATTACTGGCAGGGAGGGCTGTAGCCAATATCTAGAAGCTGCCACTCTAGCTCCAGGACCCACCATCATGGGTCTGGGGCCATCATTCCTCACACAGAGGCGATGTCATTCCACCGCATCAAGAAAAAGCCACTCCAGCCCCAGGACCCACTGTCAGGATTCTGGGGCCTATGTTACTGGCAGAGAGGACTGTGGCCAATATCTAGAAGCTGCCACTCTAGCCCCAGGACCCACCATCATGGGTCTGGGGCCATCATCCCTCACACAGAGGCAATGTCATTCCACCACACCAAGAAACAGTCACTCCAGCCCCAGGACCCACCATCAGGGTTCTGGGGCCTATGTTACTGGCAGGGAGGACTGTGGCCAATACCTAGAAGCTGCCACTCTAGCCCCAGGACCCACCATTATGGGTCTGGGGCCATCATTCCTCGCACAGAGGTGATGTCATTCCACCACATCAAGAAACAGCCACTCCAGCCCAAGGAACCACTGTCAGGGTTCTGGGGCCTATGTTACTGGCAGGGAGGACTGTGGCCAATATCTAGAAGCTGCCACTCTAGCCCCAGGACCCAACGTCATGGGTCTGGGGCCATCATTCCTCGCACAGGGCTCCCATACTTTTTCCGAACACCCAAACTGAACCGAACATGACTGAACCAAACAGCTGAACTCAGTGACCGAATCAAACGGTTGAACCGAACTGAACGGGCGAACCAAACCGAACGATCAAACCCAAACCGCGATCTGTTTGCCCATCCCTACTGGTTGCCAGAGCCATCTGAGACCAGGCTGGCAGGAGGAGGCAGTGAGCGCAGGACAGCAGAGGGGAAGCAACCTAAAGGTATGTGCTATGGGGTGAGGAGAGGTGCTCTGCATTTGGAGGGGTACCACAGACCTTTAATTTTGAGATAGACTGTTGGTGGGACAGGTAGCTGCACAATTGCATTAAAATGAAAATATTCCAATAAAACGTGGGTTTTTAAAAAATTTATTTTATTGATAATAAATTAAAAGAGTAACAAATATACCAAATACCTTTCAACAAAATAGTAAATTACTATCCATCACCATCAAATGTATCTATTGCCAAATGTACAACTTATCGTACGTCATCTGACATGAGGGAGAGACAAGGGCTTTAGGAGACTTAGGGAAGAAGAAGAAGACAAACCAAACAAGCATACAAGCAAGGAATGATACAACCTGATAAGACACCACCAGGTGCATGGGCTGGAACAGTCTCAGGAACAGATGTTCTGCCAGCTTTCTGTTGCTCCCATCATGCCTTATATACAACTGGAAGCCATTCAGGAAGCTGGATGGGTGGGGCCACAAATACAGGGAAATACTTGGAAATTTATTAACAGGACAAACCAGGTGGTGACGCAGGGGCAAACGCCCACACCACCCAAGTCCAGGGATTCAAGGCCTGTCTCTGCCCCTGACACTCTCTGGCTTGTGGGATAAATCCCCCAGAGTTGCTTTAAACTTGGAGACAAGCTCATTCCAAGACTTCCTCTACTGTGTCACATCATTCCAACTGTCCATCAAGTCCAGCATCCTGTCTTCGACTGTGGCTAATCTCAGTCGCCTGGTAGAAGAACCCAACAGGTCACAATGGGGCAATCCTTTCCCTGTTGTTCACTCCCAGCTCCTGACGATAAAAGGTTATGTCCCCCAACCTCCTTGGCTAATAGCCATTAATCAACCTACTTTCCAAGAACTTATCCAATCCCTTTTAAAACTCAGCTATACTACTGGCCTTGACCACATCTTCTGGCAACAAATTTGGGGGTGTGGGGGAAGGGCCAAAAGAGACCCCAGAAGAGAGACAGAAATGTATGAGAAGTGGAGGCCTGAAGTTCAAGTACCTGTCCGTGATGTTGCCTATAGGAAGATACTATAAAATAAAGAGCACCTGTGATGAAGGTGGCATCTGAAATAATGAGTGTGGCATCGGACAGAGTAAATAGGCTAATCCTGTGGATACCACTCACCCACCTTGAGGCCCAAACCTGTTACAGTCTTGTGGTGCATATCCTTTTTGGTTTATAAAGCAAACTCCAGGGTCCACCAGCCCTTCCTGGCAAGTTTCCAAACTCCAGAGATTTCAGCCCAAAACACCCCATCCAACACACAGGTCCTGGTAGGCTCACAACCTTAATACATTCCCTAAACTGGCAAAAAATGTATAAGGAGGGATGATAAAGAAGAAAGAGTTTAGACTCACCTACTCTGCAGTGGAGGTCATATAGCCAGATGGAAAAACAATGAAATACTCAATAGCTGTTGATTAATGAGTGGGAAAGAAATTGTCAAGACTATTATTCCACTATCATCATCAAGATCAATTTTCTTCTTCTTCTTCTATTATTTATTTTATTTATTGCTTTACTGGGTTATTGGGGAGGGTTGTGGGGAGGGTGGGAATTTTGAGGAGAGGGAGGGAGTGTTTTACTGCACAATTTTTATTGTTGTTTTATGATTGTTGTAAGCTGCCCTGAGCCCTTGTGGGAAGGGCAGTGTATAAATTTGAAATAAACAAACAAATAAATAAATAAAGTAGCACCAACAGTGTGCCAGGCACTGAATAGTTGTGATTAGAGGCAGCTCCCTGTCCCACGGGTTGCAATCTAGGATGAACAAGAAAAGGGATAAAGGAGGGAGGGGAAGACAGGGAGAGGCATGGATATATTCAAGAAGTCGCAGGTGCATGAGCTTAGCTTGGTTGCAGCGGGGAGAGGTGGAGGATTATGAAGGAGAAGACAGAATAAGGAAAAGCAGTATGCAGTTTAGTCGTGAGGTGCTGTTGTATTACTGCTAAAGGTATTTTCACAGCAGTACAGATGAAGTGATGTATATAGTAGTACTGTATATAATGTTGTAAGTAAAATATGCAATGTTATACTAATAATATACAGCAACTCCAATGCAAGATCCAAAGTTTATATAGCTAAAAAATAAGTAGATATTACCTATACAGTTTTTTAAGCTGTCTCTGAAATCCTATTGTATGACAGAACCAGGGGAAAGAATGGAACTCTTGCACAATTTGATTTGGGGCATTGAAGTCTTCCCAAAAGGGAAGCATTTTTGTTGGCACACTACAGTCAAGGAAGTAATGACTCAAAAGCCAATGCAACCGTAAACCAAAAGGCTTTGTTTTAGAGCAGTTCAGGAAATATAACCCCGAAATGTAGACGTTGAATGTGTGAAAGTGTATTAATGAAGCCCAAGCTTTCAAGCTTCATGACAGCAAATATATCAACAACAATAGAAATTGTAGCTGTATTTTGTGAGGTTCTATTAAAGTTTGGAGTAATCTATGAAAATCTTCAGACTTTTGCAGAAGTCACACTTATTCTCTGGAATTCCACTGTACACTGTTTAATGGAAATTCCTGTCAGTTCTCCCAGCATTAGCAGCAACCTGCCTAGACTCCAAGTGTGTGGGTATTACACTAAATCATGTCACTCCTAAAAGACTTGCCTTCAGTTCTACAGTATGCCCTTTTGTATCAAATGATGACTCCAAAGAAAAGGTAAGCATTAAATGTTGACAACAGTAGATTTTTTTGATTGCTGTGAATTACAGTAGATTAGCAGTATCTGGAACATGTATTGGGCTAGACTATTCAGCATTCTTGATACCACATTAATTTGCAAAACCATTAAAATGCTTGGATTTCTGTGGGGATAGTGTTTGTATGAAACCCTGTATAAGATGCAGTATATGTTTATATAGTACTGAGGGTGTAATTCTCACCCAATTGAAGTTAATGGCAAAACTCCCATTGACTTTAATAGCAGAGACTTGACTTGCCCACATGAAGAATTGCCCAGTGGTTGAGAACTCTGTCCTGGATCTTGGCAAACCTTGGTTTGATTCTCAGCACTCTCAAAGAGCGTCCCTGGACAATTTAATTAGCTTCTCTGTGATTTTGTTTCCTATTTGTAAAGCAGAGAGTAAGAGTATTTCCCTTCCTTGCAGGGGTGAGGATAAAGACTGTAAAGACTGCAGGGTGCTCAGCTATATAACAGTATCTTAGAGGTAGAGATTCTAGTCCAAATGCTAAAGAGTAGAGCAGTAAAAATAATCATGAAGCTATCTGTGATGTATACTACTTGCAGGTCTAAAAGATCTACATTTGGAAGAGCTATGGCATTCTGTTTTCATGGCATGTTTGTGGCTAGTGAGTTTTATCTGTGCAAAATGTTCTCTAAAACGTCTCTCTGGTTTTCATCATCTTTAAGCCAGGTTTGAGAAATGGTGTCCATGTGATAAAACTTTGTTACCAGTTTAACCAGAACTATGATGCAAACCCCCAGAAAAATTTATTTTTCTATAAACCCAAGGGATCAGTAGTTGCACCAGGAACAAAAAAATCCCAAATAGTGCTGAAATGAGCAGCTGAAAAAGCAGGTTAAAACCATGGAATCTGTACTACTTGAGCCATAAATGAGGGTTTGTCTAATAAGAAGCTGCCTAACTGAGTCAGACCAGTGGTCCATTTTATCCCAGTATTGTCACAACCTGACACTGCAGCAGGGTTTCAAATCCGGCTCTCCAACCTCACCCAGATGTGCTACCAGAGATCCTGACTTGGAGATGCCTAGGACTGAACTTGGGATTTTATACATGCAAAGCATGCATTCTACCACCTGAGGCACAGCCCACCCCTGATATAACTGATATCTGTTGGTTTATGTTTATGTTCTCACGGGGATCTGTTTTGATCATTCCATTTGACCTTTTCCATTTTTTTCTGGTTTGGCTATTTTGGTATTTTGGTTACATCATTTTTGCAATATTATCATTATTGTGCATGTGTAATTGCCAAAAATGACCCAAAATAGTACTAAAATGATAACCCACACCCCAATTGCCCCTCTCTCCCCCCCATCCCCCCCAATCCAGAAATGGAATACTCCCAAAGTTGGAAGTGTGAATATCTCTTTTGGTCATAGATATGTTTTGATTCTTGAAAGGCTATGCGAAAAATATGAATAATACTGAACATGTTTCTAAAGCTCCAAAGTAGAGCTTTAACAGGTACAGAATAAATGCTTTACACTCTTTTTTTTTTTTTTTTTTTGCAGTTTCATATGGGATACAATCAGCCTGAATGACATTTGTCATGACATTCAAACAAATGATTTTTTTTGCAATTTATGTCTGGTTGATTGTTTTTTCAGTTGTTTCTGCAAGTAGCGATGGGGCCAATCCATGCCATGTATGTGCGCACAACTTTGTGGTTTGCACAAGCACCATAGGCCCGTGCTGGGGGTGCGTGTGGTTTGCATGCGCATCCATGCATGAGTGCTTTGTGTGCTCCACGGGGCATGGGATTGGCACCAATGAGAATGGGTAGGATAAAATCTGAAACTAGACAAATGAATGGACCAGGCAAAAACGAATTAAATGAATGAATGCTGCAAAAGTTGCAAAAAGATGAAAATGGATAATCAAATGAAGTTCAGATACCATTCATTATTCAATTTGTTCATTTTGGATTGGATTATTTGGATTTGACTGGTTTGTTCATTTCTGTGGGTACTTGTTTCAGCTCTACTACAAAGCAACTGTGGCAAGGAATGGCAAGGCAAGGAACTGCTCTTCATTGGGTATTTTCAGACGTTACAAGATCACAGGAACCACGGTCAGTACCCACATGGGGCCAAAGCACCCTGAACGTCTGTTAGGCAGCCGCCAAACGTTCACCACGGTCGAGTCCCACATGGGGTCAATTTCAACCACACTTCTGGGGCTCCCAATCCCCGCTGGACAATCGCTGCAAGCGTGGTCAAAGAGATTCCCAGCGGGAACCAACAAAAAGTAACATCTGGCCGGCAACCATGGCCCGGAATCCCCGACAGGATTCCGGGCCGTGGTCAAATCGGGCGGGCGCTGCGGCTGCATTGGCCGCAGTGCCCGCCCATCTTCCCAGAGGGTGGGCAGTGAGGAAGCGTGGGGGGCAGGGCCGTGCGGCCGCACGTTGCACCGCGCGGCTCCACCCCCTCCCTGATTCCCCACCAGGATCAGCCAGCATGAGTGAACTCGGCAGGGAATCATTTGGGTGATTCCGGGATGGTGCGAATGCCGCCCCATCTCATCTGAAATCACCCATTGCCACAGGGGGAAAAGACTAGAAACAATGGGTTCAAATACAAGAAGGTCAATTTTTGTTAAATATCAAGGAAAACTTCCAATCTGTAAGAGCTGTTCTGCAATGGAACAAAGGGTATTTTCAGATGTTACGAGATCACGCTCAACCACAGTGAACCATGGCCAATCCCGCAACGGGGCCAAAGTGCCCTGAATGTCTGTTCAGCGGCTGCCAGATATTCACCACAGTCAATACCCACATGGGGTCAAAATCAACCACACTTCCGGAGCTCCCCACCGGACCATCTCTGAAAGTGTGGTCAAAGAGATTACCGATGGGAACCAACAAAAAGTAACATCTGGCCGGCAACCACCAGCCGGAATCAAAGGAAATGATTCCCAGCCGAGGACAAAGCACGCAGTGTCGCTGCCAGGCAACGAGCAACAACACAGGCAGCGGAGGGAGATTTAAAGGGTACACAGCAGCAGGGGGATGGGGCGGGATGGAGTGAGGCGAAAGGAAGAGGTGAGCGGAGGGCGAGAGAGCAAGGGAGGAGGAGGAGGTGGAGAAGGAGGCGGCGGTAGAGGCGCAGGTGGGGGAGGAGGCGGTCATGCTGCACCTGGAGGCGGTGGAGGGAAAGAAGCAGCAGCAGCAGCATCCAGGACGGACTGACCCGGCGCCTTCTGGGTGTTTTGACCACGACCGGGAATCAGCGTCATGTCTGTTGCGCTGCCCCAGCCCGTAATCTTCTGGCCCGATTCCCTGCCATGGTCCCGGTTCCGTCACATCTGTTCTGGGCTTTTTTTTACCACGGGGGGTGGTTGTTCAGTTCACCCCCACCAAGAATCCACTGTGGTGAATTGGGACCGCGTAACGTCTGAAATCACCCGTTGTTGCCTAGGGAGGTCGTAGACTCTCCATCACTAGAGATTTTCTAAATGAGACTAAACAGCCATCTGTCAAGGGTGCTGTAGCTGGAGTTGTCCTGCATCAAAACGGGAGATTGGATTAGATGAACCTTGAAGTACCTTCCAACTTTATGACTCTATGTGTAGTAATGAAAAGACTGTGAGTGGGCTCCCACCCTACCCTTTTCTACCACTTTCTAGAGGTGTACACCAGGGACAAATGTTGTTGTTGTTGTTTTCATTTTTTGTTTTTGTTATTTAAATCTTTAATTTACGTTTTTTATAAAAATCAAAATTTTGTTTTCGTTTTTGCTTTCATTTTTTATTTTCATTGGTTTCAATGGAAAACACAATCTTTTGTGTTTTTCCATTATATGTGGATGAAACCAGGAGGATTTGAATCTCCCATGGAAGGCATTATGTCTACCTAATTTCAGAAAAATTAAATAAAGGAATACGATTTTATAAGCAGTTGAATTATGCTATTTTGCAAAAATATGCATATACATTGCTGGGTTTAACTTCTTTGCATCCCATATAATGTGGATGAAACTTAGTAAATGTATACCCCTCCACATGTTTACTATCTATGCCAACTTTCAGATGGATTGGATAAAGGGTCCTGGTGGTAAAAGTAATTAACTTATAAATGTATGTCTGAATGTAACATCTTTGTAGTCCAACCAGTGTACATGAAATTTGGCAGGACTGTATCACACACTTTCAGGATCATCTCTACCAAATATCAGAAAGATGTAATAAAGGGTTCTAATTTTATATGCCTGCAAAGCTTATGCAGAAAATGAGCCTATGCCAGGGATTCTCTTACATGTCACTGTGGTATAAGATAGGTTTGTGATGCCAATTGGCCAGCAGAAATGTCAACCAAATATCAGTTTGGCTGCTGAAACTGCCGGTTATATAATTCTCCATTGTCATCTGTATAATCTCCCACGGAGGCAGTTCCTGGCCCCCATTCTGGAAGGACTTCCGGGGAGATCTGACCAGGCTGTTCTCAATGTCTTACTAGACAGCTCGGATTCAGTGGTTATTAGGAATCTCTCCCAATTTCTAACGTTGGCATTCCAGTTCAGGGAAAATTTTGTGAACTTTAGAGTCATTCCCTGTGACTCGTAATCCTCTCTTAGGTGTCAATGGCAGAAGGACAGGGCCTTGCAGTCTATGTGAGATGTGAATGCGCCTCCCCATGCTGACAGTGTTACTATTCTAGAGATCAAGGCATCGTTATTTCATGCCTCGGTACATTTCCTCACCAAGCCCGCCTAGCCTACAAAGCCCTCTGCCTCACCTCAGACCTTGCCAGTCATTTTAGGTTTCAGGGGGCTTCTCCATGTTTGACAACTCCTTGCAAGGTTATTGAAAATTGTACTTTATGTTTGGAGTTGTTTACCTGCTTGCTATTCTATTCTATTTTAATTTTATATTTTAATTTTATACCGCCAAGGGATGGTTTTCTCTTGGCTAATGTATTTTCACTTGTGTTCAATATTCAATTTATTTATCCCTAGGTACAAACCAATAATTGTCAGCCAACTCACTAAAGTCGTAATGATATCCTAGGTTGGTCATTCTCATTCAGTTTTTTCATCTTTGTTTATGTATTTTCTTTCTCCCTCTTGGAGGTGTTGTTATTTTCATGCAATGGCCAATGGCTATGCCAAATAAAGACTGAACTGAACCAAATATCCTCATTCTGGGCTGTGACCATCCCAACTTTTCTCCCCCACTTGTTATTGGGAAATCGGAAGCATCTGTTTAGGAAAGAGCCAGTAAAGATTCTCTTATGTCCTCTGTCACAGTGCTGCAGGATGTAATTGTGATGATAATTGGACAGCCTGGATGTGTAAACTATGTCTCCTGATTGCTGGGATGCTATCCCCGAAGTCCCAGTTATGTCCCTTCTATGCTTGCCTGAGGGCTACCCCCTATGCCCGCCTCGAAGCCACCACCAGCTCCTGTAAAGCTGGAAGCATGCAGTAATTGGCCATTGAATGTGTCTATCAGTCTGCTGGGTTGGGTTACTCCCCATTCTCCCTCCTACAGTCTCCCTCCCCCTGCCATGCCAGGTGCCTGCCTCTGACTGGTACTGCATGTGCTGCTATTTATCTGAATAATGGTCTTCAAGGGGACAACTTCAATTGTTTATGAAATTGTGTCCTTTTACAAAATTGTCCTGCAATTTGGATTACAGGGAAGGTGTGTGATAAATTTCTGCCAAATTACTTGTAAAGAGGATGGAATATAAAAATGTTACAGCCGGAAATGTATTTTCAAGTGAATAGCTTATAATCACAACATATTATCCAATCTTTCTAAAATTTGGCAGGATTGGTACACTAGTGGAGGGACATAATCTTCCCAGGTTTCATGCAAATTAGATGGAAGATAGAAAAGGTGGAGCCGGGAATATGTATGGAACTTTTCTTAAAATCACAAAATTCAATTGCTTCTAAAATCAGTTCCCTTTATCTAATCTTTTTGGAAATTGGTACACACAGTGCCTCCATTGGGGGAGGGTGGTACAATCTCCCCAAGTTTCATTAAAATTTAATAAGAAACAAAAAAGTTATAGCCAGAAATACATTTTTCAGTGTTTTCCCATTATTTCAAAAATAAAAATTTGTTTTCATTTTTGTTTTCATTATTATCTGTCATTTTCGTTATTACAATAACAAAAATTAAAATCAAAATTTTCATTTTCATTATCTTAATAACAAAAACAAAATATACACCTCTACCACTTTCCTAACTTATTGGTATTCTTCCATGGAATCAGACTGGTGGTATCCAGTGTGGGTACTGTAGAAGCTTGATGAAATGCATGATAATATGCTTATCTTACTAGATTTCTCTTCCAGTGTTTAAAGCCATATCTTAATGGCAGACATCTGTCGAATGACTTACAAGGTTCCTTATTGTCTTGGTATGTGAAAAAATACTGCAGGCTGTATTGCTCAGCCCAGCAAGCCCCTTGTGGAGTGAGGATGCACAGGAAATGAAGTATATGCTTACGAGTGGAGTTGCAATAACACAGAGGTTTGGTATAATCTATTTAAATGAAACGATGCTGCTGCACACAAAGTGCCCTATGGAAAGAAGAGGGAAGGGAGTTGTCTGAGACCTTTCTTCCTGCTTGATTTTATTTGATCTGATCTGATCTGATCTGATCTGATCTGATTTGATTTGATTGGCAGGAGGACAGGCTCAACAGTGGAGGTGATTTGCTACACATGGTATGTGGTACATACTACTCTGGTCACGTCCTTGGCTTTCTTATTTCACTGGAAAACTTTCTGAAGTGCTATCCTGACTCCACTGAGGTCAATCAGTTTCGCCATAGACTTAATAGAGTCCTTTATGGAAAGATCAGAGTGCATTTGCTTGTATTACATAACAAAAGTTAAATGGTCATCTCCTGAAAGAAATGTTGTTCATTTTGGGGTGTTTATATGCAACATCATTTCCATTATTGTGATTCGTAACCACTCCATGAATCTAAGGAAGTGATAGATTTTTATAAAGAGAATTGCTTTAAGCAGCACAGGTGTCCAGCCTGGCAAAAAAAATTGATGTTTTATTATTGGAGTTGAAGATAAGGTTCACAAGTCACTAAAACCAGAACCTTTTCCTTCAATGTAAACAGGCAATTAAAAGACTACCAATTAAAATTCACCAAGAAAATATATTTTTAGACAATATACATTTCATAGTCATAGAGTTGGAAGGAACCGTAAGGGTCATCGAGTCTAACCTCTTGCTTGGCTGCATTTAACCTATGTGACTTAGGGTGTTAACAGACGTCCCTCTGGAACATCCCACTTGGCCATGTTCCCAACATCACCCTGCCCCACCCCTCACCATGACAGATAGCCATGGCTGCCTGTCGTAATCAGCCATGGCTTGCCACCATGGCAACCTCCCGGATGCCGGTAGGAGTCAGGCCGGGAACACACATTCCCACCCAGATTGCCCGCTCTGTCCCTTTCTCATTTTAAAGATGGGGAATGGAGGGCTGAAATATAGTAACTTACCCAATACCCAAGACCACCTAGGGAGTTAATGGCTAAGATGGGATTTGAACCTTGGTCACCTGGGCTGTAGCCTTTGAGGCAAATAAAAATCTTCATGTCTCTCTCTCTCTTTTTCAGACTGGTTGGGGCTATCCCACAAAAGCAAATGCCATATTGTAGAAGCTAACACAGAGAATATAAAGACTGGTCTTAATATCCCTCTACAATCAAACTATGGAGACAGTTCCAGATCTTCAGAACTCACAACCCTAGGGATGGGCGAACAGATAGCGGTTCGGGTTCAGCCGTTCGGTTCGACTGTGTTTGGTTCGGCCGTTAGGTTCAGCCGTTCGGTTCGGCTGCGTTTGGTTTGTCCGTTTGGTTAGTTCGCCAAGTTCGGGTTCGGCTGTTCGGTTCGGTCGTCCGAACAGGCCGTTTGGTTAGGCCGTTTGGCTGTTCGGTTTGGTCTTTCAGCCGTTCGGGAAATGTTGTTTGGGTGGTTTTTTGTTTTTTATATGTTTTTTTTTTTT
>QEPC01000373.1:813519-840316 GCA_003113815.1 Sphenodon punctatus
GAGACGCAACAGGAAGTTGTGCTGATGTGACCTGCTTTATAAAGGCCGCGCAAGCCCCTGATTGGCTTGCGGCCTGAATAAAGCAGGTCATCATTGGCTGGACGCCAAGGAAGGGAAATCCCGCGGGGATTTCCCCATTTTCTGCGAGAATCCTGCCTAGGGCAGGATTCTGCGCAAATTACGCGATTCGCGGAAGCGCGGATGGCTAGGGGCCCTGAGTATGGCTTATGCTATTACAGCATGTTGAGAATTCAGGCCTTCGTTAGGTACCTCGGTGTTGGGTGCCCAACCAGAAGTGTTCATTTGGTTTTTCTGAGAGATTGCTTTTCATAATTACAACAGCTCTGATTTAATGGCATCACTGAGCTATTAGGAGCCTGTTTGTAACCGGGTGCAGTGCCCTGGGGTAAGCACCTGCAGGATCAAGGCCAAACAGTACCAGTCTTTAGGGGATTAGCTCATACAAAATCTTTATTTTCCATATAACACTCAGTCCATAAACAGCATCATTCTCCACCCAAGTAACCAACCCTAAAGTCTCTCCCAGTCAGGCAGGGATCCCCTGTCTGGCACTCACTGCTTCCAGGCCTCACGTTCCTTCAGGTTGACACTCCCAATATTCCCAGTCACTCTTACAAATCCCTTCAGCAGGTTTTCAGGACCATGGCCAGCAGACTCCAGGGAGCTCCTCACTCTTCCGTATCCAGACAGACTGCCCTCCTCAGCAAGCTGCCTCTTCTTATACTACCAGAGTGGGTGTGGTTAGGCTCCAGCTTCTCCAGTGTTAAAGGGCCAGTGTCTTCCCACTCTTCATTATTCTGAGTCAGCTGGGTTTTCCCACTCTTACAGGGATGGCTCTACCAAGCCCTTATTATTCATTTGCCACCCAGTCTGCCCAGTCGTCAGGCTGACTCACTCTTCTTTTAAAGGGGCAGCAGCCACACCAGGCTGCTCCCTACTACACCCCTCCCCCTTTTGGAGACAGGCCTATTTTCAATAGGTGTGACTTTTCCCCCTGTACATGAGCAGGGTGCCACATTTCACCATGTCCATACTTTTACATACATAGTTCCCAAACCAGTTTAACAATATCCACTATTAGTCCAAAACCACTCTGTTTACTCTGGGGTCTAGCACCCCTAATCTGGCCTCCACATCACCCCTTTTTAGCAGGCCTGTTCATTGGTGGTCAAGTCTGAATCTGATAATAAATGTCACCGCCTTGTCACCAGATGTAATTGGTGAAAAGCACTCCTGGCCGCCACTGCACCATGGCAATCCAGGCATAGCAGTAGATCCAAGAGCAACCCAAGGCTGTGAACCTGAGTAGGCAAAGGAGGCTGGACCCTATCAATAGCAGGGGTCTGTATATATCTCCAGGTCAGAAGGCTGGACAACCATCATCACTTTGATCTTGTCTGGATTCAGCTTCAGTTGGCTTACCCACATCCAGTCCCCAACAGCAGCCAGGCACTGGGTAAGCACTAAGACTGCAGGACCTGGGTCAGGTTGTCATCAGCATACTGATGGCACTTCATTCCAAATCTTCATACGACCTCACCTAGGGGCCTCAGATACACATTGAACAGAAGTGGAGACAAGATGGAGCCTTGCGGGACCCCACGTGGGAGCTCCCAAGAGGATGACAAGCTACCGCCCATCAACACCCTCCGGGTTCTCCCAGACAGAAAAGAGCAGAATCACTCAAGCACAGTCTCATGAACCCCTGCCAGGTCCTGCAGTTCTGTCAAAAATACCCCATGATCAACTGCATCAAAGGCTGCTGAAAGATCTAACAATATCAACAGGGTACGGGTGCCCCTGTCAATTTCCAAGCGGAGATCATCAACCAAGGCCACAAGCACAGTCTCAGTGCCATGCTGAAGATGAAATCCTGACTGACAGGGGTCCAGGAATCTGATAGCATTGAGATGTGCCTGAAGCTTTGAGGCAACCACCCATTCAATAATCTTCCCTAAAAAGGGAAGATTACAGACAGGGCAATAGCTGGCACGGAGTCAACATCAAGAGATGGTTTCTTGAGCAAGGTTCAGACAACTGTGCCTTTAAGTCCATTGGGCACTCTGACCTCCTGAAGGGAGACATTGACAACCCCAGCTAGCAGTCACTCCAATGTCTCCTGGCTAGCGTTCACCAGCCAGAATGGGCATGGATCTAATTCACATCTGATCATCCACACAATTCCAAGCACACCCTCTGTATCAGTGGGTGAGACTAACTGAAGTTGATGCAAGCAAACTGGATGGAATCAAGCCCTCCCAACCCCAAAATCTGACTCTGCACCCAAACTGGCAGTTACCTAGTCATGCCAAATACAACTTTATCTGCAAAGTAAGTGGCAAACTCATCACAGCAGGCAACTAATGACTTTAACTCCAGGTGGAGACAACCAGGATTTTATTTCTATGGCACCCTCTGCCCCCTGCTCCCCCTACCAAACGGCTCTTGGAACACTTCATGACATAAAGTCCAGAGACTGCACAAAGTCCATGGTGATGGTCCGGCGATGGCAACTGGTGCAGAATGTGGTGGCCCATCTCCTTACAGGGACAGGTCGCCGTGAGAACATTACACCAGTGCTCCGTTCTCTGCACTGGCTGATTCAAGGTGTTGCCCTAAATGACTTGGGCCCCACCTACCTGCAGGACCAACTCATCCCCCAAGTCCTGGAGCCCCCCCTGCAGTTGACTGGGGGCACCCTCCTCAAAGTCTCCCAGGTATTCCAGGTGGGAATGATGAGGGGGGCGTTTTTGGTAGCCACACCTGGACTGTGGAACTCCCTCCCAACAGAAGCCCACCTCTTTCTGCAGATACTGTAAGACCTGGCTGTTCCGTCAGGCTTTTGGCGAGAGGGACGAGTGAATGGGTGAGGGGTTGGGTTGGTTGGGGGGGGGGGGGAGAAGTTAAACTCCACCTGTGGCTTTTGTATTGATTTTATATTGTTATGTGTTTTAATAGTGATTATTGTTGTTGTTGTTTTACATGATTTTATTGTAAGCTGTCCCAAACTGCCTTGGCGGGGGAGGGGGGAGCAGCATAAAAATCCAAATAAATAAATATAAAACAACATAAAAATCAATTTAAACAAGAAATCAATTTAAAAGGGTAAAGGTAAAGCTCTCAATTGATGTCTTTCCCCTTTGTGATGGTGTATTATTTTCTCAATAGGTCCCTACAAATATTTTTTCTTATCAAACTTTTAATTCATTTCCAGGTTGCATGTGGGCCCTTGCTACCTATTGAGATCTTAGAGGTTCCCTGGAAAATAATGAATCTTGTCCTTGTAGGACAACAAGGTTGCATGCTATTCAGGACTGGGGGTGGAGGGGGTTGTTCTGCCATGTGATCAGTGATTTTTTTTAAAAATAAATTACTACAGCAGGATGAAAACTGACCGCAGCTGAAACAGAGTAACTCATATTTGCTGAAATGGAATTACAATGTTTAACACTATTTGGTACAAATCCATTTAATGAAATTGCTACTTTCAAGGCAAAACTATTGTTCCCAAATGTAATTAAACTTTTAGGAAAGTTTTTAAATAAAGTGAGGTTTTATTTTACAGCACACTGATTCACACACTATGAAATTTATATGCTTTTAATTATACTTTAGATAGAGTGAAACTCCAGCCAAAATGCAGTGCTGAAATGTATTTGGTTGTTATGTAGCCATCAACATTACATCATTTTGCTCCTTGCATCGTATGTGACACATATGTCTGTGCTTAACCTTTAAAATTGGGATATTTGAGTCCATTACTAATCAAATGTTGAATTATGAAATGGGTGTTATTTAAAAGCTCCTTGCCCAGGAAGCAGGTCTGCATTTTCTTATGTCAACTGTTGGAAATCGCTATCCTGTTTAACAGAATCCTAATTAAACCAATTGACACACACTAGAGGCCATGTTTTAAAAACAGTTGTCACAACGTTTTTCACCCTTTTGACTTCAACTTTTTCTTTTTCACACAAGCAGAATTATAAGAGCACAGCTTTAAAGGCGCTTTTTTTTGAAAAGCACATTTCCAAATGGTTCAATGAACACTGACAGAAAGCTTGTGGGGCCAGATCATCCTGGCAGTGATGGGACAACAACTGGCCATGGAATTGGGACACTAGTTCTTGCAATCTGCAGTGCTCCCTGAAGGAGAGAAAAAAGAAAAGCAAGACTTGTGGCGGTAATAAGCTTGGCCTAATGGAAAAGTCTTTTTTGGATTTCTCAGTAGGACTATTGAGTATAGGAGGATGCTTTGCTTCTTAATTACATGCAGCCAATAAAAGTGTGCACAAACATAAGCATGTATCCACCCATCCACATAAGCATACACCCAAACACATCCATAACAAATCCAGCCACTGGATGTGGTCTATTTGGGGGGGACAATCCTCCATCTCTTGAAATCAATGGTAAAACTCCCATTGACTTTAATTGTGGAGGATCATTCTTTTGATGAGCCCACACTAGTGCCACAATATTGTAGAGCTTTGTTTGGGCAGGAATTTATGGTCTGAGCTAGATTATGCTGGGCCTGACCCAAGCCCAGGCCCAATATGACTCAGTCCTTCTGGGCCTGACTTGGTCCAGCTGTATAAAATGGCTTGGCATCAGAATGTGTGAAAGAGGATCTAGGGATTGTGGTTGATCACAAGCTGAACATGAGTCAGTGATGCGTCTTGCAAAAAATCCCCCCAAAACCTAATGTAGTTTTAGGCTGCATTAACAGAAGCATTGTTTTCAAGTCAGCAAAAGTAATAATCACACTGTATTCAGCACTGGTCAGGCCTCACCTAAAGTACTGGGTGCAGTTTTGGGTGCCTCACTTTAAGGAGGACATTAGGGGTGGGACTATCAGTATCAGATTAATCCGATAATACCGATAATTGCAGATATCGGATTAATCCAATAATACCGATAATTGTCGGTAGTGGTATATCGGATTTTTAACATTGCCAGTTTTCTCAGATTTTTAAGATCAATGCCATTTAACAATGACTGCAATGTTAAACATCCGAAAAAATCAGCAATGTTAAAAATTCGATATATCGATAAATCCAATATTGGATTAATCTGATACCGATAAACCTGATAACTGATAATTCCCTTGGAGTCCCACCCCTAGAGGACATTGACCAATTAGAATGGGTTCAGAGGCGGGCAACACAGATAATAAAGGATCTGGAAAGCAAGTCTTATGAGGAAAGGTTGAACAAACTGAGTATGTTTAGCCTAGTGAAGAGGAAATAAAGGGGAGACAAGATAGAAGTCTTCAAATATCTAAAGCGCTTCCAGCAAGAAGATGGCAACGAACTGTTCTGAGTTGCTACAGAAAGCAGGACTATAAATAACGGACTCAAATTGCAGGAAAGTAGATTTCAGTTAGATATCGGAAAACATTTCCTAGCAGTAAGAGTAGTTTGGCAATGGAACAAGTTGCCTCGGGAAGTTTCAGGCTCTCTGTTGCTGGAGGTTTTTAGAAAGAGGGTGGACAGCCATCTGTCGGCGATGTTGTAGCTGTAGTTATCTTGTATACAAGCAGGGGGTTGCACTAGATGACCACCAAGGTCTCTTCCAACTCTATGGGGATTTTCACACGGGTGCGAGGGTGCACAACCGTGGAGCAAGTCCAGGGTTATTACAATAATGATAACAAAATTGTCATTTTCATTTTTGTTACTGCAATAACGAAAACAAGAACCGATAATAACGACAATGATAACGAACACGACAATGTCGTTATCGTTGTCATCATTATTAGTGCTGTGGCAGTTGGGTTTTGGAGGGAAAATGTGGAGCGGGGAGGAGGGAGCAGACATCTTGGAGCCCTAAACAGGGTTGAACTATTGAACTGTGCCTGTGTTGGGAGGGGCGAGCAGCTTAGCAGTGTCTAATGGATGTATCGCTGGCCAATGAGCAGTGCAACCAGGCCCCAGCAGTTTCATGGCACTCTGTGATTGCTCAATGCCTGCTACCTCCCACAACCAATCAGGGGGACTCTGGGGGAGGGCACTGCAACCCTTCATAATGGGAGGGCCAGGATTTTTCTCTCTGTTCTGTGAGAGCTCTGCTTGTCAGGTTGTGTTTACAGAACTGTGGTGCTTACACACAAAAAATCCTCCCTAGTCCTCATTGTATTACCAATACCTTTCCCTCCTCAGACCCTACATTTTACCTTTTACCTTTCTCTGACCTTCTCCCACCTGTACATTATATATAGATAGGTAGTATAGATTAGATATAGATATATATTATAGACATATAGATTAGATTAGATTAGATTAGATTAGATTAGATTAGATTAGATTAGATATGATATATAGATAATTGATTAGATAACAGATAGTTTTCCTTTTCCCTTCCCCGTCTCTCTTAGATTTAGATAGATATTAGTTGTGTACATATAGAGAGAGATATTATGTAGGTATTTAGGCCAGTCTGTTCTATTATATATATTAGGATTATAGGCTAGGCATATTGTATAAATATTTGCACATGAGAATCACACGGGAATCAATACCGATAATGATACCAATACCAAAAATAAAGGCTTTGTTTGAAACGATACCGATACCGACAACGATAACGAAAATGACATTGTCGTTAATAACAATAATGAAAATGACATTTTATAATAATGAAAATGAAAACAAAAACGAAAACAACTTGGGGGCCTGGTGCACACCCCTACCCTCCACAGAGAGCTGAGACATCCACAGGGGATGAGAACATGGGCATCTTTAAACTAACATTGACCGGGCGTCAAATGGACCCAGCACGTCTTTGAGCATTGTGTGTAAGCAGCATAACAATTTGAACATTGTTTTGTTCATGTGCTGGGCTCCTGGTAAACCCAGGATGTGAACACGATTGCATTGATATGTCTACTCATGTGTTCCCCACGAACACGTTGGGAGTGTTACATTTAAAGACATCGAGTGGTGTGTTTGCATCATCTTCCAGTCATCAGGTCAATAGAGTACTGTGTTCTCTGGAGGGGACTTGGGTCTCCTTTGGTCATCTCCTTCCTGTCCATCTCTATCCTCATTCTTTGACACACAAGCATTATTTCCTGTAAAGGGAACAACATAAATAAAGGTGCCAATTGAAAGGGAGTTGTAAGCTCAGTTTTTCATTTGTTTACTATAAAAGCATACCTAAAATTACATCCTAGGGCTGAAGTGGCAACTCCTTTTTCCACTCCGCTATTTCGTTCCACCATTTCGGAATTGCTCACTACTTTCTGCAGCTTTTCCGCCTGCATTCTGCTAATTCGGAAACTGTTGGAACATTCTCAGACATTGTCTGAAATAAAATTGTTCTGCTACTTCGCAGTGTCGATGGAAATTGCAGAATATTGAAACTGTCAGAACAAACATTGTTTTGCTATTTTCACAGCAGAATGGAAGTAGCGGAATGAAAGTAGTTGAACAGCGAAAGTAGTGGAATGAAAGTAGCAGAATTAACATCTCTATCGCACCGTGCCGCTCATTGCAGAGGACCTTTTTCTGTCAGAAAAAGCTACTGTAGTGGCTTACCATTTCAACCCTACACACTACTGCAATGCAACAACCTTGCAGCAACAACCTCTGCAAGGGACATTAGCACCTACTCCGCAAGACAAAGCACAGAAGAAACTGCTTTTACAGCTGCTTAGAAATCCCAACCATTGGAGGCTGCGCCCGTATTCTGAGGAAAGGTAGGGATGGAAACACCTGTTGCCTCCGTAATTGGGTGCCATGTCTAAACAGAGGGCACATTTGAATACAGGGAACAACCAGTCTCATATCAATATCCCAACACAGTTTTTGAAACACTTTAACATTATGTTTAAAGACACCCCATATCAGAAAGGGGCATGTAAAAGAGGTTCTCCTTGGAAGAAGACCTGGCCTGGTACAAGCCCAAGGCATACTTCCCAATATTTCAGGCAACCAAAGAGTAAGGGGAGCGAAGGGACTGGGTTAGGGAGGGGGCTACCCCCTTCGGTGTGAGGGAGGGGGGGAGTCCATGAGGGGAGGTTGACTACCCTCCAGTGGCAGAGGAGAGTAGGGGGTATGGGAGGTGGGGGGGTTGGGTGTGTGGGTTTGGCCTCCCAGTGAGACGGGGGGTCCATCCCGAATAATGGGGAGGGGGGACTCCCTGTGAGAGAGGGAGACCCAGGGAGAGGGGATGGGGCTTTGGGAGGGGGGGTCATCTGGGGATGGGCATGGCTATTGGGGTCGTGACAGGTCAGGGGAGATATGGTCTCAGGGGGAGGGAAATGAGATTGGTGAGGCGGGATAGATGCCTACTGAATGTCCTGCTCACTCTAGCAGTAGAGCAGATAGGACTCGGTCAAGGGGTCCCCAACCCAGTGGTGGTGTTAAATGTGAGGTCGGTGGCGAACAGAGCAACATAGGTCCAGGAGGTAATCCTGGACTGTGCCGCTGAACTCGCATGTATCACGGAAACCTGGCTGGGCCTATTTTGGATGGGCCTATTTTGGGCCTATTTTGGATGGATCAGGGCCTATTTTGGATGGATGATCTTGTTCCGGCTGGGTATTCCATGCAGCACCAGCCGCGGTTAGAGGGACCGGGGGGGCGGTGTATCTATGATTTTAAAATAGGGTTGGTCGGTGAGAAGGTATCCAGTGCAAGCCATAGTGGGCATTGAAGGTCTCCATCTTGTGTTCGATTTGGCAGGGGACAGTTTGGGAGTGCTGCTGGTATACTGTGCACCTACCAGTACGGCGGCCTCCCTGCATGCTCTGGTGGAGGCTGTGTCGGAGGTGGTGTTGCGGCCCCCGAAGACAATAGTCTTGAGGGACCTCAACATTCACACCGACGTGGTTCTCGAGGAAGCTGAGCATGAGTTCATGGCTGCCATAACAACCATGGGTCGGTCCCAGAGGGTTAACGGCCCGACAGTTATTGGGGGACATACCTTGGACCTTATGTTTTGCACTGGCCTTGAGGCGGGTGCTCCATTAATGGGGGAGATATCAGCTGTGCCCTTGTCATGGATGGATCTTTACCTCCTGTAGACCTCCCTTCTAGCACATGTCTGCCCCAGAAGGGTGTGTAACCTATTCGGATGGTCCACCCCCGGAGGCTGTTGGACCCATTGCAATTTCTAGGTGCTCTGGGGGAGTTACCCTCTGACCTTGAAGACCATCTCATCGATTACCTTATCGATTAAGCTATGGAACACCTTGCGGAGGCTATCGATCAGGTGGCTCTCAGGCATCCATTACCTAGGTGGAGGCTCCGCAGACCCCTGTGGTTTTCCGAGATGCTGCGGAGGCTGACGCAAGCTGGGTGATGGTTGGAATGACGGTGGCATTGTTCTCGTGCTAAAGCCAACAGATTGAAGCATAGAGCTCATTTACGAACCTATGCCATGGCTATGTGGGTAGCAAAGAGGGAGTTCTTTGCTACCCTCATAGCATCTGCAAAATCCCGTCCAGCAGAGCTGTTCCAGGTTGTGCGGGGGCTGGTCAGTCCAGCCTCCCTCAACCCTGGAGTTGAGTCATCATCTCTCCACTGTGACATGTGTGTGGATTATTTTGTGCATAAAATTGCTCATATTCACCACAACTTCGATGCCGCACTTAATACAGTAGAGGAGGTAGAGGTTGTAGAAGCCCCGTCATGTCCAATTTTGTGGGATCAATTTCAGTTGGTGACACCCGCTGATGTGGTGGAGGTTCGGGGGGCTGTTCGGGCCACCTCTTGTGAGTTAGATAAGTGCCCGTCCTGGATAGTTAAGAGCTGCCAGGAAACAATGGAGCCATTGCTGGCCGGGGTGGTCAACGCCTTCCTTCAGGAGGGTAGAGTGCCGAACTGCCTCAAGAAGACGATGGTGAAGCCTCTGCTCAAGAAACCATCACTTGACATTGACTCCCCTTCCAGCTATCAGCCTGTCTCTAACCTTCCCTTTTTAGGGAAGGTTATTGAATGGGTAGTGGTCTCACAGCTCCAGGAGCATCTTGACCGCGTTGGTTATCTTGACCCTTTCAGTCTGGCTTCCATCTGGGTTATGGCACAGAGACCGCACTTGTGGCTTTGGTAGATGATCTCCGCTGCAAGAAGGATCAGGGTCAATCGACCCTATTGATCCTGTTAGATCTTTCAGCAGCATTTGATACAATTGACCATGACATGTTGGTGACACTCCTGCAGGACAGTGCGGGGGTGGGCAGGACTGTTCTCAAATGGTTCCGCTCACTCCTGACCAGAAGAACTCAATGGGTGGTGCTCAGTGATTGTTTTTTATCTTACCGAGACCTCTCGTGTGGGGTTCCACAGGGTCCTGTTTTGTCCCCTCTCCTGTTCAACGTGTATATGCAGCTGCTCGGTGAGGTGATCAGAGGGTTCGAGATGAGGTGTCATCAGTATGCAGATGACACTCAACTGTATCTCTCATTTTCGACCGACCCAGGCCTGGCTGTCTCAGTGCTTACCCGGTGTTTGGCAGCTGTGGGGGATTGGATGAGGGTTAACCAACTGCGATTGAATCCTGACAAGACGGAGGTGATGTAGTGGGGAAGTCGGTGGAAGTGACAGCTCCCATGGTTGATGGGATCTGTCCTCTCTTGACTTCCCAGGTACGGAACTTGGGGGCGCTCCTCAATGCACAGCTCCACCTGGATCTCCACGTGGAGGCTGTGGCATGGAGTGCCTTCCACCAGTTACATCTGGTGCGGCGGCTTCAGTCATTGGTTTCAGTTCCTGACCTGGCCACGATCATCCATGCTTTTTTTACCTCTCGACTAGACTACTGTAACGTGTTCTACGTGGGGCTACCTATGGTGACAGCTCAGAAGCTGCAGCTGGTGCAGAATGCGGTGACCCGGCTCTTAGTGGGACTGGGCCGCCAGGAGCACATTACACCAGTGCTCCGGTCTCTGCACTGGTTGCCAATAGTCTTCCAGGCTCGATTCAAAGTGTTGGTTTTGACCTATAAAGCCTTACACGGTCTGGGCCCTGTCTGCTTGCGAGATCGCCTCACTCCCCGGGTCCTAAACCAGCCCCTGAGGTCATCCGGGGGCACCATACTGGAGGTCCCCTGGGTTTTCCAGGGGGCAATGCAGAATAGGGCGTTCTCGGTGGCTGCGACGCACCTTTGGAGCTCTCTCCCGGTGTGGACCGTCTGGCCCTGGACCTCCCAGCCTTTCAAAGGAGTTATTCTTTCTTTTTATTGATGTTTTATTATGTTTTATGTTATTGTATTGTGTATTTTTGATGCTGTTAGCCACCCTGGGTTGCATCTAGCAAGAGGGGTGGGGTATAATTTTTTAAAATAAATAAATACAATAAATAAATAAGCCCCATCCCCCCTCTCACACGTACGAGCATGCATGTTCTCAGGCTCACACTTTCACACGCACACACACACAGTGTTGATGGGGTGGTGCAGGGGCTTGGAGCGCTTCACAAAAGTGGTTCCAGCAGTGTATGTGTGGGGGGGACAACAGCGGCACCCATGCACATGTACTCTGGTGGTGTACATGCACGAGCCGGCACATGCAAACACCCCCACACTCTGGGAGCAGCTGTCTCCAAGCAGGACCATCCAAGTGGCATTGCTTTAAGCAGGACTACAAAATTTTCTTGCACAGGGGTCTTTTTTGCTGGTAGTTCAAGGAAAAATTGAAAACATACAATACTTTTCAAAAATTTATTGATATGACCAAAACACCATTTCTGGAAAGGTCTGATCCACTACCCGTTGGAGTCAATAGGAATACTACTATTGAGGCCCTTCTGGGTAAGATATTTATCCGGCCCCTTACCGAGCGGATTTCTAAACAGAGGAGAAAATACCCATGGTGGGATCCGGAATGCAGAGCAGCTAGATTGGGACTGAGAGTTGCAGTTCGAAACTTAAAATTAAGGAATGTTGTGGCCTACCTTGATAGGTATAGGGTCTTGAGGAAGCAATATAAAACCATGTTGTCACTTAAGCGAGAGGAATATCGCAAGCTCCAATGGCTGAGGCTGCAGGATGCAGTGGATAGGAAAAATCATTGTTCCTTTTTGAGTCTGGTAAATAACTCTGTGCGACAGAGACATGTGCTGAAGGAGGTAAAGATCCCTGCTACGTGTTGGGTAGAATATTTCACCAGAATATTTGAGGATCTCAACATAGAATGTAGGCTTCTGACTCATGTGGAGGATAACCTACCACACTGGGATCCGGTAGACCCGACTGAGGTAGGTGAGGCTATTAAGGGTTTAAAAAGAGGCAAAGTGGCAGGACTAGACCAGATACCAGGAGAGGTATTTAAAATCTTTCCTTATTGGGGAGTCTGTGCCATTACTCACCTGTTCACATTAATTAATAGTGCAACACTTATCCCCAGGTCCTGGAAATCTAGTATTGTGCTTCCTATATATAAGAAGGGGGATAGAGCTGTTCCCTCTAATTACAGACCAATCACTCTTCTTTGCATTATTTCTAAGATTTACGCCAGACTCCTTTTAAATCGCCTTCAGTCATGGTGTCAGGATGAAGGTATTCTGGCTGAAGAACAAGCCGGATTTAGACCTAACCATTCCACTATAGGACAGGCCTTTATCCTCTACCATTTAATCAAAAAATACCAGCGGCGGAAACGTAAGTTGTTCTTGGCCTTCATTGATTTGTCATCTGCTTTTGACACCATTAGCAGATCTAAATTGTGGTCTGAACTTGCCCATCTGCAGATAGATCAGAGGCTATTAGCCCTAATAAAATTGTTATATTCTGGGACATCACTGAGGATTAGAATGTCACCGAGTAGCAGACTGTCGGCCCCAGTACAGACCTTCAAAGGGGTTCATCAGGGGTGTCTGCTTGCTCCTATCTTGTTTAACATATATGTTAATTCTTTGATAATTGATCATAAAGATGCAGAGAGATTCCATCCTCCAAGGATAGGCCCAGTTACACTCTATCTGCTGATGTATGCAGATGACACGGTGTTAGTGTCACTTACCAAACAGGGCCTGATAAGATCTCTGAATGAGTTCGTGCCCAGATGTCTGAACAAGAACCTCATTATCAACTATAGTAAAACAAAAACCCTGGTAATAGCAAAGCGTTTCAAGAGATATAGGTGGATATATAATACAGGGTCATAGTCTCGAGTAGGTGAGGACATACAAATACCTTGGGGTTCCCCTGGCAGATAATGGAGCTTGGCAGGCCCATATGTTATCGATTAGGATTAAGGCCCAAATAGAAGCCCAGGCTATTCAATGCTTTTTCTATCGTTTCGGGCAGCATTGTATTAGGGCGGTTCAGAGGATATTTGAGGCTGAAGTGGTTGCAAGGCTCTTGTATGGGGTTCAAATTTGGGGCTATGATGCCCAGGACCTAAAAAGATTACTCCCAGTGGTTAATTCTGGAAGAGGATATTGGGACTCCCTCCGTCAGCTCATTCTGCTATCATACTACTGGAATTAGGACATCAGTCCCTGAATGCCATCGCTGAGACCCGCCTTCTGAAATTCTGGGTACGGATCAGGGACGCCCCAGTAGATTCTTTACTTTCTGTAGCTTTGAGGGGAAAACAACTTGACTTGGAATGCGGGTCAGATCCCTGGTGAGTGGCAGTTAAGGCGCGTCTTGACTCATTGGGACTCTCTGTTTCCTTTTTGCAGGGATATTCTGGCACTCATATTATTAGGATGTTAAAACAACGCATTAGGGATACTGATACACAAACATTGAGACTTTTAGCTGCTGGGACTGGATCTTCCCCACTGTATAAATATCTGATGCCAGCACAAAGAGGGGCCACATATATGCATTCTCTCACTGATTTTAGGTTGAGACAAGCCTTCACCAGAGTGAGACTCCAATTGATGCGTACCGTGGTCCTGCTAGGGAGATACCAGGGTACCCCATATGCAGAATGGTTGTGTCCTTGTGGGGGTGGGATTGAGGATCTGGCCCATTATTTCCTGGATTCCCCTTTATATAATATATATCGCGAACAACTTTGGGATGCTCTTAGGTGGGACCTGGCATGTTCTAAAATCCATCCGTTCGTATATTTGTTAGGTGATCATGACTCGGTTAGATCCAAGCTGGTGGCTATTTTTGCCCATAGGATTGAGAAGGCCCGAAATAGGAATAACATGATAAACATTATAGCTGATTCCTCTTGATTACCCCACTCTGGATGATTGCATTCCCTGTTGCTATGATGCTATTGAGTATTGAGTGTGCTGTTTTTATAGCTTTGTTAATATTTTTAATCATCTTTGAATCATCTGGAATCCAGAATCTGGGATTTCAGATTTGGATAATGTGATTTTTGTATACTGCCGTTATCATATGTTTGTTATTGCTCTTAATTGTTAATGTTATGTTTGGTTATTGTTTGGTTATTTTCTGGTTCAAGTTGTGTTGGCCATGCGGCTTACAACTTTAATAAAATGTTACTTACTTACTACTATTGTCTTCCATGAGCATTCAAACAGATCTAATATTCAAAGCAGATAAGACATGTAATGTCAATAGCAAACTCATTTATTCTTAGTAAACAAGTTAAGGTACCATACAGAAGACAGATGAAATAACATAAACAGCAGGTAAAAACAAATGTGACAGTAACCCATTGTCGCTAGCTTTGTCCTGCTGTGGCCCCTGGGTCACTGTTACGTTTGTGCTTGGGGCCCCAGATGTTTGCCCCGGGCTGACTGACTCTGGGTGTGTTGGCGGCTAGTCCGGCCAATTACCTTGGCAAAGTCACAGCCTGGGCTACTGCCCCTCCCCCACAGGGGTAAGTCTGGGCCAAAGTGAGCCACAGAGGGTTAGAACATGTGTTCTGACCCACCATGACCCATCCTGGATCAGGGCCACCGTCACTGGCTGCCATGGCTGCCCATCATGGGGAGGGGGGCTGCTGAGTGCAGCATGGGGGTGAGGCCGGGACAACACCCCAGCCATGGTCACGTGTAGTCACTTCCCTGATCTGACCTCAGCCGTATCAATGGTATAGATGCTTTTGTTTTTACCCAGCATGATCCTCAGTGTTGGCACTAGCCCTTAGCTAGAACTAGAACAAGTCCCATTGCTTCAGTAAGTCTTGTGCCAATGTTAGCACTGGCATCAAACAGATCCAGGATCACACTCCAGGATACTCTCTTTACTAAAAGGCTTCTTGTTTAGAGACTAAAATATAGATTTACAAAAATTATAAACAATTGGGAAGCTCCTTTGCTACCAGATACTTTTCTGGTGCAACAGCAATAATCTAGAATGCTTATTTTTCATGAGTTTGAGTGAAGAATTATTTGGAAGCGGGGCAGTGGGTGGAAACATAGTTTAATTTATTGCTCAGCTAACTGAAACCTTTTGGTTCTGTTAATTTGATTTCTCACAGTTGTCAAACCGATAGGAGTTTTGAAGTCTTGCAAAAAGTCTGATTTGCAGTTCTTTTTCATTTCCCTTTGAAGGTAGTATAAGTGATTCGGTGTCACGAGAAAATGTACACAACACTGATAAATTCATAAAGCATTTGACCTTTAATCAATCGTAATATTTTCAATCCACAGGGCCTTCTTAAATGACTGCAGCCTTGGCCCTTCTACTCCCATTTATCACAATTACTGTTAGACCTGTCTGATGCAATGCATAAAGAGTCGCATGCTGACATCCAATATTTTATAATTAATAAAAAAGAAACATTCCAAGTATTTTTGCCGCACTGATATTTTCCAGTGCAGAGCCCAGGAGAAAAAGGGGCAGTTTTGATTTATGTTAGTGCTGGCAGATACTGTTAATTGGGGTTCGTTTTAGTGGAAAGTAGGAATGGTTAATTTCCCTAGCAATATGCCTGATTACTGAGACAGGGTGACTTTTAATGATTTTTAACCTTTATACACGGCAAAACGTGTGTGCACACTACAAAAGTAGATTGTGTGTGTAGCATTCTAAACAGAGATATTCCTAGTTAGACTCAGTAGCACTACAATGCTTGAAGCATGCTTACTTTGGGTCAGGTCTTACATTCTTCCCATTAATTACAAAGGGAACCTTGCTTGAGGAAGAGCTACATAACAGAGCTCTGGGTTCTCATCTTCATAGGTCTGACTTTTTATTAAGACCCACATTCTCTGCTAGGAACAAGGTTCCTCCTCCTCCTCCTCTTCTTCTTCATCTTCATCTTCATCGTCATATTAAAATGACACTACTGTAGAAACTCACTAACAGAGCTTACGGGTCAAAGGTCATACAAAAGTCATACCAAGATTCCCCCTTCCTGCCCCCCATTATGGGTAGCAGCATAGTCAAGTTGTGGGAGAGGATGTTGAACTGGAAAGGAGGAGAGTTGAGTTCTAACCGTGGTTCTGCCACTGACTTTTAAGAGAGACCTTGGACAAATCCCTTCACTTTTTCTTTTCTACCCTTTGTCTGTCTTGTCAATTTAGACTAAGGGTGTTTTCAGACATGACACTAACCACAGTTTAAACATTTCTTATGCATGTTGCAGGGCTGCATAGGGCACCAATACAGCCCTGCAATATGTATAAGAAATGTTTAAGTGTGGTTAAACTGTGGTTAGCGTCATGTCTGAAAACACTCTAAGTGTTATGTCCAAGGGCCTCTTTTTCTATGGCTGCATTCCTGAGGTCACTACAGCCAACTCGTATTGGTTTTAATGGGCCAGGATTGCACCCTATGTGTTTTCACAGTGATTAGTTGGACAATGGAGCCTCAGTATCTATTAACTGGTATTATGGAGCTGTGGTAGCAGCTCTATAGTTAAGGCGGGTGGGATTTCCAATGGAATGCCAGCTATTCACTTGTATTGGAGTTTTGAGGCACTTTACTTCTGGGTTGGCAACCACTTCTGTTGCAGGGCTCTCCACAGTCTTGGGATGGTGTGTGTTGCTGTGACTGTCACGAAAAATTAAAGGAGAGTGTGTATTAAGTTTTGGATCTCCAATGGAATGTGATTTTGGGGTACCTAATCATTGGTCTTCATTCCACTCAGTTTCGTTGGTGCCTTCCTTATTATTTCACATAAACCTTTATGCACTTCCCAATCACATAAATAGCTGTGTGCAATGCCTCCTCAGTCCTTGTTTTCTCAAACACAATCCTCTTCCTCTGCAGTTCAGAAGCAACAATGAAGGTGGGGATACTGGTGCCTAAATACTTAATTAGAATGTTCATTTGGATAAAATGGGAATTAATAACATGGAATGGACAGGAAGGAGGAAGAATCAAATGCATCAGCAAGAAAGTCTATAGAATGACAGACTTTCTTGACATATTATGGCAACCAAGTAAAATGTCAAATGACAATGTTCACCTTGAGAGAAGAGGTTCTCAACACTGAAAGGATTGCATAAAAAACACTGCTAACATTCCACTCCCTTTTCTTGATGCTCTCCTCATTATTTCACATGCCCCTTGGTGTCCATCGCAATGATGCACTCCCAGTGATCTCCTTCATGGCCCTATGGGATCTGTAGGGTTCCTAGGGTAATTTCAGATGTTACGGGCCTCCCTTTTACCACAGTGAACCACCTGTGGTATAGGAGATCCCATAATGTCTGATGGGGTTCCCGCCAGATGTTCACCACAGTGAACACCCGGCGGGAATCCAATTAACCACCGTTCTAGAGGGGAGGCCGGCCTCACCTCCGGAATGGTGGTTACCTGGACCATGGTCTGGAATCGGTGGTCGGTAACGTCTGTTATTGCCGCCGAGGCCAGGCCACGAGTTGGGATCAGGTGCAGTGGACAGATTGGCCGCTGTGCCTGCCCATCTCCAGGAAGGCAGGCGGTCGGGGGAGCGTGCAGGGGCCGGACTGTGTGGCTGCACGTTCTGCCACACAGCCCCGCCCTCTCCCCGATCCCCGAGCGGAATCAGGCCAGCACATCTGTTGGCCGGCCGGCCTGATTCCGGAGGGGGATGAAGAATTGACCATGTGCCGTGTCAAGCCAGCATGTCTGAAATTACCCCTAGTCTTCCATGACAAAAAACTGGAAATTCTCTGATAAAAATAAATACATTCTCTGATTTACAAAACCAAAATCCCTGTTTTTCTGAAATTAAATGTAAACACTAGTTGATTTTCCCTTACCACAAAATATATTGGTATGAGTTTGAATACCAAAGTTTGACACCATGAGTGGGAAGCTAGTGCACATGCCAGAGTGCAGACACTGAGGCAGCTGCAACTTGCGTGGTTCTCCAAGCCACACCCTGTGGACTCCCTCTGCAGTCTCCATGAGTGCCTCCCTTCTGGTAGGTTAGGCGCTGAGCCTGGGCAAGTGGATCAGTTTTGGAGTGGCTTTGGAGCATTCTCTCGGTTGAGATTGCTGCGACTAGCACAGCTTGCCTGAACTGTGTGCCCTCCACGTGGACTGGACCAGCTGATGTTGACATCTTCCCCTGCCTCTCCCTGGTGAGGCTGAAGAAATTGGAGCTGCTGCTACTGGGGTGGACTGTTGGGCCTGTAATATTTAAGAGGTGGACCCTGAACAACATCAACTGGCCTGGCCTTCTGCTACAAAGGCCAAGTATTTTGTTTAGTCATACTGCTGAAAGTGGCAGGGTTTGTAGCAGATTGTTCATTTGGCCTTGGGGAGGCTTGTTATCGCCACTTGGAAAAAGGGCCCCACCCCTGGAGGTGACCACCAGTGGTGGGAGATCTGAGAGGAATTTTTTTTGAAGGTGAAGACTAGGAGAAACTTGCTCTGGACTGCACTGTAACCAGGCCATTTATTTCTAGTGAGTTTCCTTGACATCCGATTGGGTTAAGCTCACTGCTGCCTGACTTATTTCCCCCCCTAATTATATTATATGATGGAGGAGGAGGAGGAAGAAATCAGGAGGCTCTCTCTCCCCTTGATTATTTGTTCTTTTGTGCATTATGAAAGGAGGCAAGAAGAACTCTGATCAAGTATTTATTAAGCATTATTGTTGGAGGACACAAACTTTAGATTTTAAAACAGGAACAAGTGAGTACATGGAATCAGTTGGCACAACAGATAATCAGTGTGATGTTGAACAAGGGAATCTGTCACTCATGTTGGATGAAATAAGATCTATCGAGTATGAAGCCAAGAATGACAGGGAGAAGCTCTTAGACGAATTTAATAAAGTCAAATTAGCCGTGGAGGCAGGTAATCAAAAATTGGAAACTCTCTTGCAAAAGTTGACTTTAACTGAACAGCTAATTACTATTCTAGATGGGCAGATTTCTAATATACAACAGGAGGTCTCACAACTTGGAGAATCTGTTACTTCATTACAATCTAAATGTGAGAACCTAGAAAATAGATCTAGGAGAAACAACCTGAGGATTGTTGGTCTAAAAGAAGGCATGGAAGCTGGCAATATGTTTAAGTTTCTGTGGGGATTTCTACAAGATGTGTTTCCAGACAGACAGCATTTACATTCTTTGGAAATAGAAAGAGCACACCAAGTGTCTAGGAGAACAATTTCAGAATCTCAAGCCCCATGCGCCATAATTATCAAGTGTGTCTGGTATGGGGACAAGGAAGAGATTCTCATGCTGGCTAGAAAGAAGTCAGTTATAGACTATCAAGACTGTAAAGTTAAATTTTTTCCTGATTATGCACCTGCAATCATGGCTGAGTGGAGAAATTGGTTTGTTTTCCTGCCATTACTTAAAGAGAAAGGCTTTAAACCACACATTAATTATCCAGCAATGCTGGCTGTGACTGTTCACAGAAAGCAAAAGATATTTATTATTTTATTTATTTATTTATTTATTATTTATTTATGAAATGTATATCCCGCTCTCTCCCGCCTCAGGCAGCTCAAAGCGAGTAACAACAATATACATAAATATAAAACAATTCAACTATAAAATCAAACAGTCAATAAGAACCCAAAACCACCCTCCCTCCCTAACCACCCTCCCTAACCCCCACCCCCACCCTTCTCCCTCACCAAATGCCTGACAGAGCAGCCAGGTTTTGCAGTTCCTACGGAAGGCTGGGAGATCTGGGTCCAACCGTGCCCCACACTGGGAGGGAATTCCAGAGGTGCAGCACGGCCACCGAGAATGCCCTATCCAAGAAGGCACCCCCGGACAACCGCACTTGAGGCGGTCTGGCAAATAAGCAGGGGCCAGACCATGTAGGGCTTTATAGGTTAAAACCAACACTTTGAATCAGGCCTGGAAAACTATTGGCAGCCAGTGCAGAGATCGGAGCACTGGTGTAATGTGCTCCCGGCGGCCCAGACCCACCAGGAGCCGAGCCACCACATTCTGCACCAGCTGCAGCCTCCGAGCCATCACCATAGGTAGCCCCACGTAAAGCACGTTGCAGTAGCCTTACCTGGAGGTAATAAAAGCATGGATGATCGTGGCCAGGTCCGGAACCAAAACCAGCGGCCGAAGCTGCCACACCAGATGTAACTGGCGGAAGGCACTCCTCGCCACAGCCTCCACCTGGAGATCCAGACAGAGCTGCGCATCAAGGAGCACCCCCAGCTTCCACACCTGGGACATCAGTGGAGGGTAGACCCCATCAATCGATGGAGCCGTCACCTTCGCCGACCTACCCACTAACATCACCTCCGTCTTGTCAGGATTCAGTCACAGTCAGTTAGCCCTCATCCAGTCCCCCACAGCTGCTATACACCTGGTAAGCACCAAGACAGTCAGGCCTGGGTCTGTCGAAAATGAGAGATACAGTTGGGTGTCATCAGACTATTGATGACACCTCACTCTGAACTCTCTGATCACCTCGCTGAATGAAGAACTGAAGAATGAAACTGAAGAACTTAATATTTTTTTGAATGGGTCTATTTGTGATTAGAGTTCTAATTGATATGATTTTCTTTTTTTCTGTATTTGGGGAGAGAGAGACCTAAGTTGTATCAGTGAATAATTATTCAGTGGGAAAGGGTAGTTTTAAGTTTATCTTTAAAAATAAAAGAAATATGGATAAAATTAGGTTAGTGTCCTTAAATGTAAATGGCCTTAATTCATCCATAAAATGTAAACATGTTTTCAATTTTTTGAAGGATTACAATATTGACGTTGTATGTTTACAGGAAATGCATTTAGTGATTAAAGATGCCTTTACATTTACGCACAGGAGTATTAGGGAATGTTTTAGTTCTTGCACTCCAAAGAAAAAGGCAAGGGTATTAATTGGTTTTTCTAGGTCAATTAAATTTGCTTTATATGAAAAGCACACAGATCAGGAGGGTAGATTTCTGATGGTGACTGGGGTATGTAATGAAAATACAGTTACTATAGTTAGTTTATATGCGCCTAATGGCCAGAATGACAATTTTTTTAAGGAATATATCCCATTTATTATGAGCAAAAGAATTATCATTATGGGAGATTTCAATACAATTCTATCAATTAGAGATCACTCACTTAAGTCCCCATTGAAAAAGATGGCAATTGAGTGTGGTTTCTCTATTGTAGCATTATGAGCTTATTGATGCTTGGAGATTTTTAAACCCTTCATCATCAGAAACAACTTTTTTTTTCCTATATTGCATAATGTTTCTACTAAAATTGATCATATTTTGACTGAGAAAGAAGGTTTGAGGGATGTTGTTTCATGTGAAATTCTTCTGGTGGTATTATCTGATCATAATGCCATTTTGACATTTTGGAAGGAGTCCGAATATGAAAACAATGGTCAATTTAAATGGCATTTGGATAGAGGTATATTAAAAAAATCTTTAGACCAAGAACAAATTGGTAAAGATATAAAGGAATTTTTTTATTTCAATAAAGATTCAGTACAATCTCCCCATATATTATGGAAGACAGGCAAAACTGTCTGGTGGGGTCATTTAACAGCAGTCAAGAGCTGGATTAATTTATTTATTTATTTAAACAATTTTCTATCCCACCCCTCCTGCTCCAGGCAGCCCAGGACGACTCACATCATAAAAACACATCAAATCCCTAATACAATAAAAGAGAAGGAAAACAGAACCAAACCCCGCCCCACACCCTAACCCACACACCCCACCCTGCACCCCCATCTCCATCGCCAAAAGCCAGGCTGAACAGCCAGGTCTTACACATATGGCGGAAGGAAGGGAGATCCAGGGCCAACTGGACCTTGACTGGGACTGGTGTGGAATTCCCTAGGTGCAGCCACCAAGAACGCCCTCTCCATAGTGCCCCCCCACCCCCGGGCCATACATGGGACCTCAAGACGGGCGCTCCCAGCAGACCGCAGAGGTCACTATAGGGCACAGGGATTGAGGCGATCCCGCAGGTAACTCAGGCCAAGGCCGTATAGGATTTTATAAGTCAAAACCAACACCTTGAATCGGGCCTGGAAGACTATTGGCAGCCAGTGCAGAGCCTGAAGCACCGGTGTAATGTGCTCAAGGCAGCCCGAAACCAGAAGGAGACATTCTGCACTAGCTGCAGTCTCCGAACTATCACCATGGGTAGTCCCAAATAGAGTGTATTGCAATAGTCCAATCTCAAGGTACTGAAAGTATGGATGATAGATCGTGTCTATCTTGTTTTCTGTAAAGTTCAAGGTACATCGCTGGCGGTATATAAATGCTAATAATAAAAATAATAATAATAATAACAACAACAACAGCCAGGTCACTATCTGAAACATATGGCTGAAGCTGTCGCACCAGTGTAATTGGCAGAACACACTCCTTGCCACAGCCCCAACCTGGAGGTCCAGGCGCAGCTGCAGATCAAGGAGCATGCCCAGACGGCAAACCTGGAAAGCCAGGAAGGGGGGGGGTGAATCCCATCATTGACATTACCATCACCTCCGTCTTGTCAGGATTCAACCTCAGTCGGCTCACCTTCATCCAGTCACCAAACATTGGGTAAGCACCGAGACTGCTGGGTCTGGGTTGGATGAAAAAGACAGGTAGAGCTGCGTGTCATCAGCATATTGATGACAATACACCCCATACCATCTCGCGACCTCACCAAGTGGCTGCATATACACTTTGAACAAGGGAGGGGAGAGAATGGAGCCTTGCGGGACTGCACACGTGAGATCTCAAGGAGAGGAAAAACAGTCCTTGAGCACCACACACTGAGTTCTTCCAGCCAGCAGATTGCTGGGTTAAATTCTCCTACAGAAGTTGGGGAAGTACTTTCTACAATACAGGGAATGGCAAAGAATAAGGCAGTTGGCCCAGACGGATACCCAACAGAATTTTATCAGACATTTCCTGACTTACTTGCACCTTATTTAACAGAATTATTTAATTACATTTTGAATTTGGGATCAATGCCTGATATAGTCTATCATGTAAGGATTTCACTAATTCTTAAATCAGGCAAACCGGCGGATAAACCTGCCAGTTACCAACCGATATCATTATTGAATTCCAATTATAAAATGTTCACAAAAATTATAGCCAAATGTTTGACAGCCATAGTTAGTAAACTTGTGCACCCAGACCAGGTGGGATTCATCCCAGGTAGGCTAGGGTCAGACAATATATGCAGGGCAGCCAATGTATTCAAAAATTTACAGTCCCAGCTATTATCGTTTCAGTGGATGCTGCAAAGGTATTTGATCGTGTGGAAATAATTTTTTTATTAAAGGTATTGGAAAAATTTGGATTTCAAAGATTTTTGAAAGGAGTTGAAGTGATATATAAGGCCCCTAGATCGACTTTGTTGATAAATGGTATAGATTCACAGACTTTTCATCTTCACAAGGGAACTTGTCAGGGCTGTACATTATTGCCATTGTTTTTTAATTTAGATTTGGAAACATTACCCAATACAATACGATGGGAACCAAACATTAAAGGCATTCAAATCGGGAGTGTGATGTACAAATTAGCACTTTATGAAGACGATATGTTATATGTTTCAGATCCAGAAAATTCAATCCCATTTTTGTTCAGTATGATTGAGGAATTCAGTTTGGTTTTTGGTTACAAAATAAATTATGATAAATCGTTGGTGATGATATATTCATCTGATAATGATGTATATCATAGACTAAGAAGAATGGTAGCCTTTATTATTGAGAATAAAGTATTCAGATATCTAGGATTCAAACTTCCAAAAGATACCAAAAATGTATTCAGGGACAATTTCCCCATAATCTCGGAATGGGTAAAATCGGAGGCTTTGGCCTGGAAATACTTAACATATTCCTGATTAGGAAGGATCAATTTATTTAAAATTATGGCACTTCCAAAGCTTTTGTATGTACTTTTTTGCATTGCCTATTGTTATCCCTGAAAGTGATTTTAAACAATGGGATAGATTGATGAGGTCTATAATTTGGAATGAAAAGAAACCTATGATTGCTAAGGCTACCCTAAATAGAACTTAACAGAGGGACAGATTAAATCTTCCTGATATTTGTTTATATTATAAGGCAGCTTTTTTACTCACAAACAATAAATGTGGTTTTTTTACCACAAGAAACTGGCTGGACAAATCTGGAAAAAAAATGTGTTGGGTGGTAAGAAGTTTAGAACAATTCTACTCAATGATCAAAATATTGAGATGAAAAAATGGGAAGATCACCCATTTGCTATAACTGCCTTTATTAATTGGAAAAGAGTAGTTACATAAACTTGAAATGAATCATACTGTGTCACCTTTTTCACCAGTAGATAGATGGATTTTGCAAAAATAAATTTTGGCTTTACAATTAAGAAATCAGTTGAGCCAAAGTGGTCTTTATTGGGCTGGGCTTCTTTTTTAACAGGGGTAAATTTAAACCCCAACAGGAATTACAAGAGATTTGTCAAGAAAAGATAGACGATTTTCAGTTCAACAAGTTAAAACCTGTTTTCACAAAGACGGGATGGATGCAGCATTTCTCTCGAGTTCCACCTTTATTAGAACACATCTTGTTTGATAAATTATAAGGCTGGAGTTGCAAAAAGTTATCAGGCATTAAAAACTTTTTGGTATGAAAAGGATCCTGTTTATTTGGATAAATGGAGAAAGGATTTGGGATTAAAGTTGGAGCAAGCAGAGACTCAAAAAATATTTAAACATATGGCTGCTTGTTCCCAGTCTATGGAGGTGTGGGAAGTTCAGGTCAAGTTAATAATGAGATATTACCTGACCCTCAAATTCATAGAAGAGAAATGTAAAATGGAAACTAAAGATTTCTGGAGAGGGCATGGGGGAACAGGTACATATCTCCATTGTCTCACATTGGCTGATTTTTTTTGGGGGGGGGATAGAATTACTTGAGCGAGGCAACGGGGATACAGGTTCCTTTCAAACCAGAAGTTGCTCCTTTTAGGTTTAGTCCCAGATGTCTTATACATGGAAGGTCTGGTAGGTGCATGTAAAACTATTCTTTTAGCAGTGATACATACAGTTGTTTTGCACTGGAAGAATGCAGCAGGTGAACTGGAGCAAGAATGGTTCTCCCATATGTGGTACATTTTCACTATGGAGAAAACTCTCTCAAGATTGAAAGGTGACGTACAAGATTGAATTGAGAAGTGGACTCCATGCTATAATATCATAAGGAATAAGAAAGAACTGTATAAAGACAATTCTTATTGTTTGGTGACACAGTTTTGATACAACAGTGTCTGTCTGAGAGTGTTGCTAACTCGTTATGCCTGGTCTTGTTCTTCCTTAAGTCTCCTCAAGCCTCCGTCCTCGTCTGTGTCTGAGAGCATTGGTATTCCTTGTTATGCCTGGCCTTGTTTCCCTTAATACTCTAATGTTCTTGCTTGCCATGTATGGTTTCCCCTGGAGCGCCCTAGACCCTCCTTCTCTCCGCCATAAGAGTTGATAATTCTCCATGGTGTGTACTTCTCCTTGCAGTATTGTTTGCCTTGTTCTTTGTTAGTTAATCTCTGACTGCTCTGTGTCTAATGCGTCCAGAACCCTTTCTGTACTTTGAACTCTATGTTGTTCCAGAACGCCAGTTTGGTTCCAATGTGGAATAGCCAAGAAGGCAGAGTCCCTGGGATGATCTCTGGCCAGAGTCTTGAAGCTTAGCTGCCTCACAATCCTGAGGGAGCATTTGCTCTAGTCTGTGCATTCCTGCCTCTGGTGAATGTGTGAGAGAGTGTGGTTTAGCATCCCCAAACCCCGCTGTTCCCCATCAGTTCCTGACAGAGAGGGGGAACTTGGACTGTGCTCAGAAAGACAAAAGTGTAGCTGTATGCAGCTGTGTCCCCAGCCCCTGGGACAGTGGCGGTGCTGGCCTGAGGGTGCCTGGGTCAGTGCCCCCTCTCCCCCCCCCATGGGTGGGAGTGGAACTCACCAGAAGACAGAGCGCTCACACTGACTGAGTGCTCTGCCTGCCGGCCGGCTGAAATTAACATCAGAGCGCTGCGCTGCATCTGACTGCTTGGCTTGCCAAGCAGTCAGAAGCAGAGTGGCGCCGATGTCAATTTCAGCCAGCCGACAGACAGAGAGTGCTCAGTCAGTGAGCGCTCTGTCTTCTGGAGCGACTGCGAGTGAGTCCCATAAGGGACAAAAAACTTGGACTGAACGCGCGCCAGGCGGCTGAGTGTTTACTCCAAGCACACCGCTAGGAAACAAAATTTCCCATGACTGGCAGCTTTGCATTGAGCCCTATGTGCTCAATGTAAAGTCTTACCTTGGCTGTTCAGTGGAGGCGCTCAGCGAGATGTGCTGCAGTGCGCATGCTTGAACTGACTCAGTTGAGCATGTGCGCTGCAGCACATCTCACCTGAGCGCCTCCACTGAACGCTGAAGCGAACTGCCTGCCTGGTGCCCCATGCCTGCCTGCTGCCCTGGTGAGTAAATGTGGGGAGGGGGAGAGACTAGACTGGGGAATGGGGGGGATTGGGGATGAGTGTGTTGTGGGGACAGAGACTGGGGGG
>QEPC01000373.1:840619-851920 GCA_003113815.1 Sphenodon punctatus
GTGTTGCTCTGTGTTTGCATGATGACAAAATGGCCTCTCTACTCATGCTTGGGAGGGGTGAAGGAAAGCAGCAGAAATGCATTAATGAATGCATTGCTGCTTTCCTTCTCCCCTCCCAGCATGGGTAGAGAGGCCATTTTGTAAATTTGGCTACACTTTTTTTTTTTTGTAATGGTCCCTTCGCTGTTTCAGTGCTGCTTCCTGCTGCTGGAAAGTAGTTTGTGTGGACAGGCTTTTGGCTGCCGGGGATAAGGTGTAGCTGCTGGTTGGACTCAGGGCCTGCTTTGGTGGGAATGCAGCCCCGAAAGGGGCCAAACTGTTTTTTAGAAAGGGGCCTGTGTGTTTGAACAGGCAGTTTGTTGGTGAAGCTACCAGGGATGCTGGTCTGGATGTGTCTGATTTGGTGACAATGCATCCCTGAAACTGGCCAAACATTTTTTAAAAGGCCTGTGTGCTTGTGGGAATGGTTTGGTTTGTTTATGTGTGGTTTTCTGGTTTTTATATGGGTTTTGTTCACTTGATGATGTGGAGTGTTAAATACTAATTCCCCCCTCCCCCCCCCAACGCACAAGCAGCAGAGGGTGAGGGGGAATTAGTATTTAATGCCCCGTGATTCAATTGAGGTTTTGAAATCATGAGATGTAACGGTTAGTCTGGTGATCTTATGGGTGTTCAAAATGCTGGAAATGTGATGTTTGTGATAAAACTGAGGTTTTGAAATCATGAGATGTAACTGTTAGTCTGGTGATCTGCCTGCTTTTAAGCCTGTCAGAGGAGGTGAATATAACCTGCCTAACTGAAATTGCTGGATTAAGTAATGTAATGTCCATCCAGTGTTAACCCTGGGAACTCCTTGCCGCTGGCTGGGTTATGCCCTGGCTCCGTCTACCATATCCCTGGCTCTGCCTCTAGGCTAAGCTCCACCCCTAGGCTAGACTCTGCCCCTAGGCCCGCCGGCCTTACTGCCTCAGTGCCCCTCCAACATCAAAACCCACCAGCCGCCCCTGCCCTGGAAGTGTTTTGAGTCAGTACTCATGGGGCTCTCCTCTGGAGACAGGCACATAGAGTGGAAGCAGAAGTGAACATTTCTTCTTCTGTGGTGGGGAAAGACGGACTGACATGGAAACAGAGGAGAACACACGGTCCCGATCGCCACACTGGAGCAATGCAGAAACACAGCACTTCACTGAGCTATGGAGGGAGGAGAAGGTGCAGAAGCCCCAAGGAATCTCATACCGGTAAGTATTTTTACTCTGATTGTTGCACACCCCTTCCTCTGACCCTCTCTCCTGGCCTTACTAATGGTCCTTTTGCTTAGTTGTTTCTGTGGTACTCACCACATTTTTAGCCCCACCCCTGCCATCCTTCCTAACATTCCCTTTACTAGGGGTTTGTAGAGCACTCCCCCAACCTGGCTAGAAGCACTGTCCATAGGGTTTTTTTGATGGGGCCTCCTCCCCTCCTCCCCCCCCCCCCGGTTCCCTTTCCACCGCCCTGGATAAGAGCCCCATTCCTAGGGTTTTGTTTGGGTTTCACCCCTCTGATCCCCTTTCCCAGCGTTGGACAAGAGCCCATCCCTAGGGGTTTTCTTGGCAAAAACCCCCCCCCTGCTAAGCAATAATACAATTAGCATCAGTTGAACATACTGCACACACAGGCGTCAAACTCAAATGGCTCACAGTAGTCTGGGGTTCTGGTGTAACTTTTGAGGGCCATGTATTCTGACAGCTCCTTAGACACATTTGTATTTCTACAAGGTGTATTTCTAAGGTTTTTGGGACTCCCCCAAAAATAAGTATAAGAAAATAAAAAGATACAACACAAAATCCAGAAGCCAAAGGAAAAGTTGGGAGTACAAGTCTATACTGGATGAGTTCCTCCACGTATGGCATGGAGTCGTATGTCCTAAAATGTGTGGCTCGGGTGTGATTGGGTGTAGTACAGCCTCGATGTACAGTAATGATGAAGAAGAAGATAGTGACAGTATGTAGGACACCATACAGTCTACGCAGGGAACTGAAGAATCAACCAATGACAGTAGTGGGAAAATCACAGTAACCTTGAAGCAACTGAACTCTGGTACTGGAAAATCGCAAGGCAACTGGTTTGGGTCTATGGAGATAGTTGTTGAGGCAAACCTTCCTGAAGAATCCCCACCCAGGGACCCTAATGCAACCAATGATGGCAACATGGAACAAGTGGAGACTCCGAGCTTGCAGGAGAATCTTGGCAATCAAAAGAGCAGTGAGTGTTAACATTACCTTGATATCAGAGGGAGGGTGGCTGCTGTGGGTAGTAAATACTGTGAGTATATGGAGTTGACTAACTGAGTCGTTGGCTAACTGAATAACTGGCTAAGCAATGAAAGCAGAGACAGACCAAGTTTGAGATATCCTTGTGTGACTAACTAGCTATTCGCTATTTCTGTTACTCAATATGTTCAGTCATCAGGACCAAGAACGGAACAAACACTCATGCAGCGACTACGGGAAATGAGGATGAAAAAGAAAACATTGCAAGTTAATGCTGCAAAGGATCTGGCAAGAGTGTCCATGGTAGCAGCAAAGGAAATAACTAAGAAAATGGAGAGGATACATGAGGCCACTTTACTGGAGTTAAAGAAGCAAAGACAGCTGCTTGCTGCAGACTACGAACACCAACAAGAGCTGGAACGCAGGGATCAAAGAGAGGACTGCCGTCAGGAAATCAAGAAATGGCAACAGGAAATGGCCGAGCATGAATGGAGCTGGCAGAGAAATACTTCAAGGACTGTACTCACTGAACAAAAGCAATGGAGAAAGTTTCAGAGCAATTAACAGAACATGTTGGGGAAATGGTTGCTGGATACGATAGGTTTGTAGGCAGTATTTCAGTACCGCCTAGTCAGGGAGCATATGGTTGTTTCCTACCAGTGCAGAGCTCTGTCTGCAAACTGGCAACGACTACCACCAGAGAAAGTTCCTGTTCCCATTACACGGGTGTAGGCCACAGCACCCATTGCATGCCCTGTGTCTCCTAGATCACCCATGGTGTCTCCAAAGAAAAGGCACGTAAAACATAAGAGTCCTAACAAATAATAGGAACGGGTCAAGCAATCTCATGCGAAAACAATCACCTATTGCCTAAAAGTAAACTCTCCTAATATAAAACTGGTCATTGTCAATATGTTTTTAGAGACGTTTAATATATATATATTTAAATATTTACATGTTGATATTTTTTTACAGATGTTTGTTACCCCACCAGAAATGTTAATTCTAAGTATTATAATCTCTCAATGGGTGTTTTTACACACACATTTCTCCTGGATGTTTGCTGTTACATCCTGAACTTTCTGTGTGTCTAAATCACTCACTCAGATCTTAAACATCCGGATCTTTGAACTTCTGCATAGAACTTCTCCCAGAACATTTGTGTGTAAAAGGTTCTCCTGGTAAACAGCTTTGCTACAGGCAGCTATGGTCACTTGGTTTCCATGGCAGCCTGTCACGTTTACAGTTGTGGCTACTTTAGGCTGCCTCAGGGCAGTGTTTGTGTGAAGAATCCATCCAGGAACATGCGTCAGGGCAGTGTGTGTGTGATACGCATCTGGAACTTACTTGTGGGCTTGTAAACCCAGAAGATTAAAACATCTAGAACTTTAACATGTGTGTAAAAATGCCCAATGTTTGTTATCCCACTATGTTGATAAATATATAGAAATGTTGAGTATGTAATGTTGAGTCTGGGTATTTTTACATATGATGGTGCATGGCGCTATCGTGCTTTGAACCTGCCTTTCGTTTTCCCATAATTTATTTTGAGAAAATTCTCCCTGCAATAATTGGAAAACACCCGTAGCTGTCTGCGCAAGCCCACTAGAGTGGTAGAGACCAGGGCTGAATCATCTGCGTAGAGTAAACAATCAAATGGAATATTCTCCAATATAGGGGGATGGTAGTCTGGAATTTTCAGTTGGCCCGGAAGATCATTTAAAAGTAAATTTAAAAGTAAAGGGGCCAACACACAACCCTGCCTCACCCCAATCCTTGTCCTAATCGAGGCAAAGAGAACTCCATTGTATGATAAGCTTACCCTCACAATTGTACCAGTATGCAAAAGCCTAATCAAAAATAGTAAATGTTCATCAATCAACATATTGCCCAGTTTCTTCCACAACAACTCCCGTGGAATCAAATCAAAAGCAGTTTTCAAGTCAATAAATGCCACATACAGGGCCTCATTCTGGGACATATGGTCAAGAGTGGATCTTCCAGCTCTAAAACCTATTTGCTCATCACATAATATATTGGAAAATTCCACCCAGGCTTCCAGCTTTGATAACAAATATTTAGAATACAATTTGCTGGTTACACTCAACCAGCTAATTGGCCTATAATTTTCGGGGTTAGTCTTGTCCCCTTTTTAAAAAATCGGGACTATTATAGCATGAGCCCAATCCCCTGGTAATACACCTGTGTTATTCATTTCAGTAAATACTGTAGCCAAGGGAGCCGCCCACCAGATCGAAAAGGCCTTGAAAAGATATGGGGGAATAAAATCTATACCCGGGTTCTTACCCTTCTTAATGCCTTCAGTTAAGATTAATATCTGGGGGCCATGTAGAGCCAAACTCATTGACAGATCGTGGACTTAAAGAACCATCCAGGTCCAGAGAAGTTAAGATAGGACCTGAAAATATTCTTTGAAAATACAAGATCCATTGTTGCTCTGGAACTGGGGACATTTGTTTATCCCTAGGCACCCACAGAGCCTCCCTAATTGTTCGCCAAAAAAGGGTGCCAGTTGGATCCTTCGAAGCTTTCACCAATTTATCCCAGCAACTCTTATAATAAGCTATTCTCTTTACTTTAAGTAATTGCCTATACACTACTCATGTCTCAGAAAACTCTACATGAGTAATAGATTCCATACGCAGTTTCCATAACTGACTATGTAATTTAGCTCTCAGCCGCCTGCAATCACCATCGAACCACCTATTTTCTAATGAAATTTTCTTCATAACACCGTGTTCTGGAACAGAAAGGAAAGGTATTAACTGGGTCACTAATTTTTTGTAAAGGCTCACCACATTAGTTCCTCCCATAGGGTTGGACAAACTGAATCTCAAGCCTTCCCCTTTTGGGGAAGTAAGATTCCAGAAAAGCCCTACTCCCTTCATCCCAGTGTCTTCTAGTTCGGCCCCTCCCATTCACTGGAGAAATATAAATTTCCTCTTTTTCCAACAGGCTAATAATAGGACATTTTAACATGACATGAAGTGGAAGGTGGTCACTATCTGGCTGGAGACATATATTAAAATGTTTGACACATGGAAGAAGGTTTAGAGAGACTGCAGCATAATCTATAGTGCTTCAGCCCCTTGCCGAATAGAAGGTATAGGCTCCTGGGATATCTCCGGAAGTCCTACCATTCAAAATACAGCAGTTTAGCTGATACATAACTCATTCCAGAGCTATACCTGCTTTATTTATACCCTTGTCTTGTAAAGACCTCTCTATAAGTGTTGATTGAACATTGTCCATCATATACCCTCCTACCTGGGCTAGTTCATCATCATTAATACCCAACCGGGCATTAAAATCCCCCATAATTAACGTATAAGCTGCAGGATATTTTATTATTATATCCTCCAAAAAGCTAAGCAATATACCACACACTTGTTCCTCCTCTACCTGTCCAGACCCTGGGGAAATATAAAAATTAAATACCAAAAAAGAAAAGGTCTCAAATTGTAACAAAATTCCACAAGAGAACTTTGGATAATCAGCTATTCTGTCAATACTATACCATTTTAGTCTTGATCAGGCATGCTAGGCCTCCCGATGGGCAGCCCTTACTAGCCGGAGGGATTGCATTTACTAAGTATGTCCTAAATCCTTCCAACTGTAGATCTCCTACCAGGCAAGTTTCTTGTAAGCATATTATGTTAAAACTAGTCAAGAATTCCATACAGGCTTTGTCTGCCATCTTTGTCTTCCAACCAGCTATGTTCCATGATATAGAACAGTCACTAAAAGGGTCTGAAGTGTTTAGTCAGTCTACTTTAGATTTAATCCCTAGTGGCATTTCTGGATCTAAATGTCCCAACTCATGCTCACCTCCAGTCTCTGAAGGGGAGAGCATATTACAATCCCCAGCTTCTATAGCTCCAGCTGTTCTCAAATTTCTCCTTCTCCAGTTGTTCTCCTCTCTCTCCTCTTCCTTTACTCCCCACTCCATCTCCGTGTCGCTGTCATCTACCACCCCGGCTCTCTCTCCTCCTTTCTCTCTGAATTTGAGTCCTGGCTCACTTTCTTCCTCTCTGATGATACCCCCACTCTCATCCTCAGTGACTTCAGCATTCACATTGATGTCCCTTCCCAACCCTCCATCTCTCGTTTCCTCTCACTAGCCTCCACCTTCAACCTCCACCTTTGAACCAACTCCCCCACCCATGCTAACAGCCATTCTTGACCTCGTCTTCTCTAGGAACTGCTCTGTCTCTGATCTCTCCTTTGATCCTCATCCCATCTCTGATCACTTCCTTGCCTCTTTCAATGTCTCCCACTGTCCCTCTTCCTCTTCCCCTTCTCCACGCCCCTTCCATGACCTGCAGGTCATTAACCCCTTGGACTTTGTCTCCTCTCTCTCCCCCCTTCTCCACTCAGTCTTCTCTAGGGATGGGCAAACAGAACCGAGTTTGGAAATTCAGTTCGGTTCAGTTCGGAAATTCGGTTCAGTTCGGTCAGCTGAACTATTCGAGTTCGGTCCGAACTCCGAACTTCCGAACAAAGTTCGTAAATTCAAACCCCATTGAACTAAATTGAATATTATCTTTTAGGGATGGGCGAACAGAGCCGAGTTTGGAAATTTGGTTCAAAAATCGAGTTCAGTTCGGAAGTTTGGTTCGGTCGACCGAACTGATCGAGTTCGGTCCGAATTCCGAACTGCCGAACCACGTTCGCCCATCCCTAGTCTTCTCCTCCTCCTCCCCTGACTCTGCCATTTTGGCTTTCAATGATTCTCTCTCCACCACCCTTGACTCCCTTGGCCCTCTCTCTCCCAGCCCTGCCTGCTCCCACAATCCCCATCCTTGGCTCACCTCCAGTATCCGCCACCTCCGCTCCTGCACCCGTGCTGCTGAATGCCTTTGGTGCAAATCCCACTCTCATGCTGACTTCCTTCACTTCAAATTCTGTCTCTCCTCCCTTACTTCTGCTGTCTCCCTCGCTAGACAGAATTACTACACCTCCCACATTGAGTCCTCTTCTCAGGACCATCATTGCCTGTTCTCCACCTTTGACTCCCTCCTCAAACCCCCCTGTCCTCCTCCTCCCCCTGTCCTCCTCATCCAGTCTCAAGGAGGCTGTGGTGTGCCCCCTTCTGAAGAAGCCATCTCTGGATGTGGGTGCACTCGCCAGCTACTGCCCTGTCTCTAATCTTCCCTTTTTAGGGAAGGTTATTAAATGAGCAGTGGCACTGCAGCTCCAGGCGCATCTGGATAGTATCAGTTTCCTTGACCCTTTTCAGTCTGGGTTCCGCCCCAGCTATGGTACTGAAATGGCGTTGGTGGCTTTGGTGGGCGATCTCCACCGGGAGATGGACGCAGGATGTCCGACCTTTGTGATCCTGCTAGATCTCTCAGCCGCTTTTGATACCATGGACCATGGGCTGCTGTTGAGATGGCTGCGAGACCTGGGGTGTCTGGATGGGACCATTCTTGGGTGGTTCCACTCATTCCTCTTAGGGAGAAGCCAGCGGGTGGTGTTGGGGGCTGAAACATCAAGCCCCCAGGCCTTAACCTATGGCGTTCCACAGGGTTCGATCCTGTCTCCGTTACTATTTAATACTTACTACGTTACTACTCCTTCCTGCACATCATCAGCCTCTCCCTCTCTACTGGCTCTTTCCCTTCTGCCTTCAAACATGCCACGGTCTCTCCTATTCTCAAAAAGTCCACTCTTGATCCCTCTGACCCTTCTAGCTATCGTCCTGTCTCACTCCTTCCTTTTGCTTCCAAGTTGCTTGAACGTGTTGTCTACTCCTGCTGCGTTGACTTCCTATCCTCCAGCTCCTCCCTCGACCCCCTCCAATCTGGCTTCCGCCCCCTTCATTCTACTGAAACTGCTCTCGCTAAGATCACCAACGATCTTCTGGTGGCTAAATCTAAACGTCTCTATTCCATTCTTGTCCTCCTTGATCTCTCTGCTGCCTTCGATACTGTTGACCACTCACTCTTGCTGGATTCCCTTCACTCCCTTGGCTTTTGTGGCTCTGTCCATAACTGGTTCTCCTCCTACCTCTCTGACCGCTCCTTTAATGTGTCTCTCTCCAACTCCGCCTCCTCCTCCTTCCCCCTCTCAGTTGGTGTTCCTCAAGGCTCTGTTCTTGGCCCTCTCCTCTTCTCGATCTATACCTCATCCTTAGGCAAACTCATTGCCTCCCATGGCTTCCAATACCACCTCTATGCTGATGACACTCAACTCTATCTCTCTACTCCCTCTCTCTCTCCCTCTGTTCAAGCTCGTCTCATCAACTGTCTCTCTGACATCTCTACCTGGATGTCTCAACGTCAACTCAAACTCAACATGGCTAAAACTGAACTCCTTATCTTCCCCCCTCATCCTTCCTCTCCTTCCTCACTGTCAATAACTATTGATGGAGTCACCATCCTGCCTGTCCCCCAAGCCCGTAGCCTAGGCTTCATCTTTGACTCAGCCCTTTCTTTTAAACCCTACATTGACTCTGTTGCTAAATCCTGTCGCTTCTCCCTCCATAACATTGCTAAGATTCGCCCTTTTCTCTCTGTCTCGTCTGCCAAAACTCTTGTTCATGCTCTGGTCATCTCTCGCCTCGATTACTGTAACCTCCTTCTCACTGGCCTTCCCCGGTCTCACCTTTCTCCCCTCATCTCTGTCCAAAACTCTGCTGCCAGGGTCATCTACCTCGCCAGTCGCTTCGACCATGTGCAGCCCCTCCTCTCTTCGCTTCACTGGCTTCCCCTTCCTGAACGAATCCTGCACAAGCTCCTAGTCTTCACCTATAAAGCTCTTCACAACCTTGCTCCCCCCTACCTCTCTGCACTTATCGCCCTCCATACTCCAGCCCGTGCACTTCGCTCCTCCTCTGTCCCTTCTCTCACCCTTCCACGCCTTCCCTGCTCCCCTAAGCGCCTTCGTCCCTTCTCACTTGCTGCCCCCCATGCCTGGAACTCCCTCCCTGTCCACATACGCCTTGCCCCTTCCCTTCATACCTTCAAATCTCTTCTTAAAACTCACCTCTTTCGTTCTGCTCTGTCTGACTCTTTATCCTGCTGAGCCACTATTTCCTATACCTATGGTCTGTTTACCCCTATCCTTGCAACGTGGACCTGCCTGCTGTCATTCTCATCATAACCAAGTCAAGTATGTGCACTTGAAACCTCGCATCTTCATGAATGCTAGACCCCTTGTCCCTCCCTCTGTTCTCCTTCCTATGTCTCTCCCCCAGCTCCTGTCTCTCAGATTGTAAGCCCTAGGGGCAGGGACTATGTCTATTTTATTACTTTGTAAAGTGCCATGTACACTGCTGGTGCTATATAAATGTTTGTTAATAAAATAATCATAATAATAATAATATACGCAGCCCCTGGGGGAGATCGTGAGAGGGTTCAGGATGCAATGTCACCAATATGCTGATGATACTCAGCTGTACCTCTCATTTTCAACTGACCCAGGTCCTGCTGTCTCAATACTTTCCCAAAGTTTGGAGGCCGTGGCGCATTGGATGTGGCAGAGCAGACTGAAACTTAATCCTGATAAGATGGAGGTGATAGTGGTGGGAAGGGTGAGGGGGGTGCTGGTTCCTCAGGTGGGGTGGGGGGTATGCCCTCCTATAGCCCAGCAGGTTCAGAGTCTGGGGGTGGTGTTGGATTAGGACCTCCGTCTGGATCAGCATGTGGAGGCGGTGGCTAAAGCCGCTTTTCACCAGTTGTATCTAGTACAGAGGCTCCATCCATACATCTCTGGGCCTGACCTGGCCACTCTCATCCATGCCTTCATCACCTCGAGGCTGGACACTGCAATGCGCTCTACGTGGGGCTTCCCTTGTTTCTGGTCCGGAGGCTGCAGCTAGTGCAGAATGCGGCGGCCCATCTCATTACAGGGACAGGTCAGCGGGAGCACATAACACCTGTGGTCCGCACTTTCCACTGGTTGCCTATAGCATACTGGGCCAGATTCAAGGTGTTAGTCTTGATCTATAAAGCCCTACATGGTCTTGGCCCCTCATACCTCGGGGACTGCCTCACCCTCCACATCTCTGAGCAATCCCTGCGGTCTACCGGGGTCACCTTCTTGGAGGCCCCCCATGTTAGGCGGGGGGCCACAATGGAACAGGCATTCTCGGTGGCCGGGCCGCGACTCTGGAATTCCCTCCTGGAGGAAGCTCGCCTGGCCCCGGGTCTGCTGGCATTCTGCCGAGCCTGCAAGACCTGGCTGTTCACCCAGACCTTTGGAAGGGAGGGTGTGAGGGAGGGGTAGGTGGTGGAGGGGGAAGATGCTTTTTTAAAAAATGTTTTTAATATGTTATGATTGTGATTGTTTTTAGTGTTGTAAGCCACCCTGGGATGCCTTAGGCATGAGGGGGCAGCTAATAAATATAACAAAATTAATAAAATAAATAAATTAATAACCCTTGGTATCTCTCCTGGGTTGGGTAGTGGCACGGTCGGGACAGCCTGGATTTCTGGATCAGAGCAGGATGAGGCAGCTTCCCCAGTCTTGCAAACGTTATCCATTATACAGCAGGAAATGATCATTTCCCCTGCTTTCTTGGGCATCATCTCCACTGTTTAGCCCAGGCTCCTCCACTGAGTTTTTTAATGGCCAAATGCCCTCTCAATGAGCTGCTGGCATTATGATAGGGTGCTAGTGTACCGCTCCTTAACTGCATCCAAGTTCTTAAGTTTGGATATGTGTTGAGGAGCCAAGGGAGAATTGGGTAGGCAGGGTCACTAATAATAAAAAAATAAGGGAATAAAAAGTAACCACAAAGAGAAACCAAATAAAAAGAGGCTACTATAGATGTAAAAAACTTTACTAACAATTACACAAAATACAAGAAGTATATTATTATTATTATTATTATTATTAACAAACATTTATATAGCGTCAGCAGCGTATCTGGCACTTTACAAAATAATAAAATAGACACGGTCCCTGCCCCTAGGGCTTATCATTCTGAGAGACAGGAGCTGGGGGAGAGACTTAGGAAGGGGAACAGAGGGAGAGACAAGGGGTCTAACATTCATGAAGATGCGAGGTCTCAAGTGCACGTACT